>JAGVSQ010004560.1:0-19177 GCA_022683975.1 Rhyacophila evoluta | reverse complement strand
AATTTAAAATCAATTTCCATCAAGCACCATCAGTCGAAAATATTAATTATAAACATGTGTGTCCATCCAAATAGCATAACCACTTGTCAGTACTTATATAATAGTCAAGGGTGAGTATATAAGCTTTGATTGGTAAGCAGGTGTTCATGTGAGTCATAAAAAACTAATTCTGAGCTTTTTTATACTTTTGAAAGGGACCTTTTTAACAAATAGCTATAACAGCTATATCGACGCAGAGCCATTTTTCCACATTTAACATGTTAATGTTGTTTTCAAAATTAAAAACAAGGTAATGAATGTTACATATAACAATATAGCAAACAATAAAGTCTGAAAGAACAAAAAAACAAGGACAGTGTAAGACAACTAATGCCACAAAATCAAATGCCATTTGTCGAATGCATGCATTCTAACAATGCAATTTTATTGTTTCAAATTATGGCAGTAAACAGGAATTCAAATATACTATACACCAAATTTTGAGAACAGATATTTGTAGTCGATAGTGAAGTATTTAGTATCTTTGTTCAGAAAGAAGACCCGCTGCGTTTTAACATTCTATTAGGTTCCTATATGAAATCAATTGGGAGATTAGTATGCGACAGGATATTTTGAAGGTATCATGAATGTTTACATGATCCAATTAAGCAATGAATGTAAATGAACAAGACTATGAGCATGCTGGAATCTATGCCTTACTTTTTTTTCAGTCTTCATGCTTCCTACTCGAACTCTTGATTCAACATTGTCTTTTTTAACCATCCCTCTGCTAGGCGAGCCGTCGATTGCATCACTGTTCTCTGGTCGGTCCAAGTATTCATCCAGATAATCTTCTTCGGGAACATTTTCACTCATTGCCAACTCTATATTTTTAGCTTTTTCTACATCCTCAATGGCTGTTTGGAGCCTTCGGAACCTAAAAATTCATTAATCCATAGATCTATTAAATGCAAAATTATTAGTAGAGGTGTAATGAGATAAAATAAACCAACTATACAGCTAAATTTTCAAAAAATGATGTTTACTATTTTTAAATTGAAAGTACTGAATGTGGATCTTTTGGTTTATCTTATATCTTTATTGTCTATGGATTTAAGTTTATACAATGCGAATAATATAATCGAATCTTTATTTCTGCCACAATAGTTCAACAAATTAAATAAAAATACTGGAGAAGGGCTAAGTATGGAATGGTCACTACGAGTACCTAAAATATAAGTACATTGATATTGAAAGAAAAATGTTTCGAATGTGGACATAAAATTACCATTCATCCTTGTCTCTGCCAGTTCTTCCAAATAGATAGAGGACAACTTCATCTTGTCCCCCATCAGCCAACTCATCCTTAGACCACAGATAACTGACGTCATCATCCTTTTCCTTGCACAAGAAAAAAAATATTGTGATTATTCCAACAAAATTATGTATCATTTTAGCCGAACATAGCATTTCAAAATTTGAACTTTCATAGGAGAAAATATAAGGTAATTTTTAAGGCTTTAAAAGAAACACTTATCTCTATGGTATCATATTAATTTTTTTTTATGGTTGTTAGATCTTAGCTATTGGGTAAATGGTCGTTGGGATTGATAAAAAGATTATTAAACTAATTAATAACAATAATAGAGATTAATTACATTTTTATCTTCATCCAGCACTTCTTTGAAAATGTCTAGTGAGACTCTGTCATTTTCATTATCAGAATATTCATTCGAGTTGTTGGAATGATGTCTCTCCTGAAATAAAAAATATTCACATAATTATTATAAGATGCTGTTGAAATGCGGCAATGCATTCAAATAATATAAATTTGCCACCAAAAACAAATATGGGCTACAAAAATTTTTTTTACATCATCCAAAGTCATTTTTTATAAAATCCCAATTCATAATTCGATTTTCTGGTAGGTCAACCAAATATAAATTATTAATTCAGCAAGGCAATAATTAACCAAATGCTATCTATTAAAAAGTTTTCCACTGAAATCATTCTGCAAATCCAAAAATCTTGGTCCAATCCAGTAAGGAACGTTGGAACAATGGAAATCCATGTATGCGTCATTGAGCCGTGAAAACCTCCGATGTAACAATATTGTTAAAATGTTATTTTTGATTTTTTGTTTCTTCATATTAGACCGCACAATTTGGTAAAGCCTCCAATATTCATCATAGCATCTAAATTTAAATATTACTCACAATAGAAAAGTCCAATTTAGCATGTCTTATTATGATAAGACACAGTTTTTTCACTCTCGTGTAAAATTTATCAGCTCAACGATGATATAGGAAATACTAAATGTATTATTTTTAACATATGCTATATTATTTAGTCCTACTCTTATGACAGGTGGATCCTCATCATACTCATCATCAAGATCGAGATCAGGAAAGTCAGACGCGGGATCAATTTGAAATGAGCTAAGATCCTTCACATCCTCATTGGCGTGTTTCTTTTTGGAGTGAAGATGTTCCTTGATTGCTGTAATAAAATAAGCATAAACAATTAGATACAAAACAAGCTTTACTTGTATTGTAGATAGAATTTAATAATGGAGATAGTATAAGAAAAATGTAATGAGAAACTCAATTTATTCACCTTTTATGAGGAATGGTTTCCGTGGCGTTTTTGGGGAATCAGCGGGGCTCTCTTTGTTGTCTAGTGATGTGGACGATGTGTCATTTGGACTGTAACTATGTAACAAAAATATAATAAATAGTATTAATTACCTATTTTTACAATGGCTGGTTGTTCACAAATCACATGGCAAACTGAGCATCCATATTTTTCAAATATTGTAGATTATTTTATATGAAATCTCTCGTAAAAAACATTCAAGTTTTATAATAAATTAATGAAATAACCCTGCAGGATACGTTCCAAATAGTCAACGATCATTCTAATTTATTTCCAAGCAAGCTTCACTTTCTGCTTGTACTTATGCATATAAGTAATATTAATGTCTATGGAAATTATTGTAAGCTCCTTACTTTCGTCAAAGTATTAAAATTAACTTAAATATATCTTTGTTTTTCATTAGATAAGATATAATTTTCAACTCACTGGAAACATTGTATTATTTGAACCTGCAATCCCATTTTATGATCAACAGTGCATGTTAAAACTACAGTAGTAAAATATTGCTGTACTTCAATTAAAAAAAAAAAAATTTATAAGAAAGAAAAAAGTTACAAACCATTTATGTTTATCGATGAATGCGCTGATGATTTTTTTCGGTGAACTTTTCCTCTTTCGAACACCATCTTCCTCGTGAATGTCTTTCTCTTCAGAATGGGCAGACTGAGAAATCTCACTCGTTGATTGATCTGAAGCTACGTTATGTTTTTCAGAATGAGGAACGGAAGTTTCGCCCTTAGAAAACATCGGCAAAGATGGAGCGTTAGATGTGGTCGATAGATTGGTATCATTCATATCAAACTGTGCATTGTACACAGCCATTTTTGATTTATCTTTAAACGTCAAGCAAATTGGATATTTTTTGCTCCAATGACTGAAATAAATTAGTTATATTTTAGAATCAAAGTTTAAAACAATTTAATGTGTTTAAATCAAAGGTTTTCAGCTTCCAGAATATTATACAGTAAAACTTCGATATAACAGACAAAATATACATAAAAAACGTGAAAGTGTAAACATTGAAAGTGGTTGGAAGAATTTGGGTGATGACCAAGATACAGGCATAGATTTGGTTTGGTTGGAAGTTACTGATTTCTATAGAATAGTACAGAATAATACTGGAAAAGAAATAGCCGAAGAAAAGGTTTTACAGTGGTTGGAAGTAGATGACAGTAGTAGGCAACCTATTCATACATATACGAAAGCATGACATAGAAGTTTCAGTAGTCAACGTTACGTTATATTTTACAACAGATATTTTATTTTACGTTTAAGAAAATTCCTACCGCTTCTTGACAATACCGCCTGGCAATAATTTAATACAAGCACCGTCGAGATTGTAAATACGGTGTTGATAAAATGGAACTTTGTGTAGTTCTTCATTCCATAGAGCCCTTTTCGGAATTTTTTTATGAGTGAAGGACAGCCTTAATGTGGAACCTGAAATCATCAAAATTCAATCAAGGACCGAATACCACACGAGGATTTATTTTAAATTAATTATAACAATTCATCACATTATAGTTAAATCAAATTATATCAGGTACCAAGAAAATGTATTGATCATGCCTAGTAACTGTCACATGCAAATTTTACTACAAAATGACTTCTGTCGGTTCAATTTCTCTCTATTAAATTTGTCATCAATAGGCTACCTCACAAATATAAAAATTTGAATGGTTAATAAATTTACCTTCGAGTTTCATAAATGCTGTTTGTGTAAATGATATGTGGTAAGTGAGAGGATCATATTTCCCCTGCATATAGATATTGATCCATCCCTGAAACATGAAATTTTATGATCAAAACACTCCCTCATGAAGATGAGCTTTTAATTATTATTATCACCAGAGTCCCGGAGTCGAGAAATACAGATAGTGTAAACAAATTTAAATATAAAGGGAATAAAAAAACATAACAATTAAAAATATGATTCTGCGGTTACAGTATATAAGTGCTATTTATATACAGTTGTACCTCGGTGTACATTTGCTTTGGAATATGTCCTGTTTGGGTGTGAAAATTTTGTTTGGTATAGATCTTTAATTCTTCCAGCTCCTTGGATTTACATCAAACAAGACGTATACCAAATAAATTTCATCCATAATAGAGAAAATGATTCATTCGTTCCCATGAAAAAAATCCTATCGCTATTGGCATATTATACATCGATGGGCTTATGTAATAAACAATAGAATTTTTTCATGGGAATGGACCAATCATTTTCCCTTTATTTCTTATGGGAAAAATGTTTGGTATACGTCGTGTTTGGTATAAATCAAAAGATCTGGAACAGGATAAGGATGCATATCGAGGTTACATTATATATTTACAATTCAAACTCCGAAAAACATGGTGTAAATGAAAGATTTATATTGACACATTGTCAACACACATTATTTAATACGTTGGGTAACCATATCCATATCCAGTATCAAACCACACATTGAAAACATGACAATTTTTTTTTTTACACCGCTGTGGGGCTTGAAATACACGATAAAATATGAAAAAAAAAAATTAACCGATAGTATCATGATTATAGCTATACCTCATATTTTTTCAACGGTTCAAACTCCACAATCTTCGGCATCTTAGCGATTGGCATATTAGAAAAATCCGGTTTTAAAAATGTCTCCTTCAACTTCTTAGTATCACTATTGTAACCCAAGTATTCCAATATGTAGCTATTGATATGGTTCAACATATAGGTGAACCAAACACCCATCAGAAACCCGTTGAACATATATGATTCTGGGTAAACAACCAATGATATAATTAAAATAGTTGTAATGAATATCATTGGGTAAGAAATAAAACTATTCCTTTTCACGGTATGTCCAGTTTTTTGCTGCATGATGTTTAACAGTTCGTTTCTGGAGTCGTCATCGTTAGCATTGGATTCTGTAATTGTGTTTATGTCAATTTTTGTGACCAGTTCAAAATCTTCAAGAGCGTCTACTCCTGATTCGATTTCCATTTCTTCATCTTCCATCGAAGAATTATTGGATGTAAAGTTCACTTTATCGGGTTCTACAATCAGACAGCAAAAAAAAAAAACAGTGTTATCACTATCGATTCAATTTAGATTTGTTTTTGTGAATATTTTGTGCTTTGGATAGATTTAATGTTCCACATGAGTTGCCAAAAACATGTTTAAACTACGACTCAAAACTATTTTTGGCGAGCTAATAGATCTTTACAAAAAGGAAGTGTGTTGATAAACACATATTAAAGATGATTTGACAATTTTCTTGAATATTAAAAGAGAAATATAAATAGGAGAATGGACTTATTAATGCTTGTTAGATTTTGATTATGTAATAAGCATTTTCAAACTAAAATATCAATTGTTGTATGAAAGTAAAGCAGATAATATATCGACTACAAAAAGGAAAAAGGATGCAACTTATGCATAACAAATTTTACAGAAAGCACAAAAAATATCTATTTAATGATTTTGGAACAAAGCCAAAATATTAAATAGACACAATGTTGAAATGGACAAAAACTAAAATTGTTGTTTTATTTATACAATCCGATATTAATTTAATAAATTTTTTAGCAAAACCAATGGAATTGATGCAAATTTCACGGCTGCTTAAAGTTATTTTTAGATACTAATTTGAGATTTGCAGCTTACATTCTTTTTATCTTACATTGTGATTATCAAATGAAAGCTATCTGAGGATTATGTCCTTTTTCTTTTGTATAATCGATATGGAAGAGATTTATGCAGTTACTTATAGATTTTTTTAACTTATAATTGTATAAATGAGGGTTGTAGTTCCAATGTGAACTTATTCTACTATGCCAAAATTGCAAAGAGAATATTTAGAATGAGTATTTTTTGTATGAAAGAACCATAAAGCATCTTTTTCAATGTTTTTTGATTATGATTTTATATTAGTATAAGGATTAGTATTTTCGAAAATGATTTTGTTTACTGGTTTATGTGCTATGCAGTCCCCTTCTATACAAAAAATACTTGTTCAAAATCTACACCTTTGAATTTTGGCATATCGAAATAAGTTCACTTTGGAACTACACCCCTCAAATATGTTTCATGTGTGTAAATAATGAAGTGTAAGAAATCCTTATCATTCTAGGCAACCTATGTCTATTCACCTTTTTGTTTTTTCTTCGCCCCGGCTGTCTCGGTGACATTTTGATTAGTATCACTCGAGCTGGTCAACTCCATCTCAGTGTCAGACATCGTGCTACTGTGAGAAATTACCGGAGGAGATAACTCGGACAGATTCTGAACGCTACTCGCAAGGGAAGACACCTGGAAAATATCAAATTAATAAATTGGCAAAAGAAATTATTAAGGACAAAAGTTTTATTGTACTTTAGTACTAAGTGAGTTGCACAAACGTTAATAAAAATAACGTCAATATAATTAAATTTAATTTGTAGATAAATAGTTAATAGAAGATAATTTCTTATAATATATTTATATACAACATCAAATTTCCATTAAGATTTTTCCTGTATTTAATGCATATTGTTGACACTGGAAAATTAATTTTACAATATCGTTAGTAGTTAAGTAAAGTGTTGTACAATAAATTAGAATGAAAATGCATGCAAATTATAAAAAAAATCTAAATAGTGCAATATTAAAAATAAAGAATAAGATATAATTCAAATGTGATTTCACAAATAAACAACATATGACTGAATCGGTCTTTGTTGTCAAACCATTAATCAATATTAATTATAAATTTATCTATGTATTGAGCGGTCTTATTGAAAATTGATTTCTAATTCCTTACAATATGAGTCTTTTGTTGACTTTTCTCGCATATTACAATGTGTAGTAGTTATATGAGTACGAGTGACGACTATGACACACAACCAATACATGAAGTACATATTACATGCACTTGATTTTTATTGTCTATTTCATGCAATAGGCAATTGTCTAGTCCACTAATAGTAAACAAATCAGTCTACGGTAAAACTACAGGGGAAAGATTGAAAAAAATTCTAAAAGTGGCAACACCAGACGCTTTTTTTTTTTTTATGAAAGTGAATTCTGAATATCTACCATAACAAAAGATTTCAGATAACATAAATAATTTCTCGATACATTTGCAAAAATTTTGAATTTTAAAAGGTATTTTGAATGCAGCCAAAATGCTTTTAGAGGTATTCTTTATATACTATATAATAACTCTATGGTAGACAAGAAAACTTTGATTATCTTGTATTACGTCCCATATACGTATATACAGGCAACATTCATGTGACATGCTCAGGGAAATGTTAAGCGTGCAATTCACAAGTCGCTAGGGTTACATTACGTGCATAAACAAATTAAAAATGAGTCGTACTTGATTCTCTGTGCTAGCACAACTATTCTGATCGATATCTTGAACCAATGAATTCTCTTCGGAGTCTGTTACGCTCGCATTATCTACAAGTCCTGGTTTATCTCTTATTTCAGATCCTGGGTAAAAAAGATGAGTATAATACTACCATCCACCGGAAGAAAGTGGTATATTGTCACTTGCTTTTTGAAAAACGCTATTTAATTTTTTTTTAAATATATTTGCTCAGCCATTTTAGCAGAATAGAATTTAGAAGAATATAAAAATAATAAAAATTGTTGAAATAATAATTTAGCTGACCAGCCACTTATTCAAACCCTTGAGTACAATCTACAAGGTATATTTGGTAAAGTTACATTATGCTAATATGTTCTAGAAAGATGTAAGAGATTTGGCTGAAGACAGAGTCCAAATACTCACGTGATATCGATATGGTACCCTTTTGGATACATATGGAAAACATCCATATGGAAAAGATAGAAATTTTTGTCTACAGATCATTAAATTTAGAGAATTATTGTTTGAATATATTCTCCAGCAGTTATGAGTAGAAAAATTATAATATAAGCTGATCAAATATTTTCAATTACGTTTTTCACGAATGGCAACACCGTAGCCCTTTCTTCCTAAGGACGGCAGATAAAAGCAATAATAATACAATGTAAAAATTATAATAATATAATATGAAGAACGAATAGAAACTATTCTACATACAGAGTAAATATTTTGACATAACTGTGATCTTTAATTACGCCGGTGAGTTGATATATAAAAGCTGCTGGCATAAACAGGTTGGATTTGTTTACAAGAGCGATTCTTGGAGGTGCCATGTCATGCCACCACTTAAGATACAGATATTGAAGACAAAAAATAAGAAGAAGATGTGACTATTAACGTTGTCAGTTTTTGATCATGTAGATTTAAAACAGTGCAATCAATCACAATTATTGTCTTACTTTTAATTTAAGATCATAGTTATTTCAAATCAATACATAATTGCAAAAGAAAATTGGCATAGTCGAAATATAAATATTTAAATAACATGAATTTCATAATTCTAAAATACATAATATACTATTCATAAAAAGGAGTTATTTATAATAAAAACCTATGCTTATCAGTAAGTATTTATACTAACACGTGTAGGTGAATTCAAAACAAATTTATCAAAAGATTGGCTTTGATAATTTCTGCTGACACATTTTTGTTTCAAGTATGTTGTATTTAAATTATGAAACCAATGGTATAGTTATGGCTCTTGTATAACTATGAATAAGTTTGGGGAACCTTGGTTTAGCTAGTTTATGTCCCCAATAATATAACAAAGAGCAAACTAATTTAAAAAAATATATGGAAATTTTGTGGATTAAAGTTCTATGATCATATATACACTTGTCAAGGTAGATCCTAATTCAGAATAAAAAGTTGGTTTAACGTATTTCAAGAAATAGTGAATATCCTATGTTTATATGGTTTTAAATAAAAAATTTAAAAAATTCAATAATTTTAATGAAAAATCTAGTTGAAATATAAGTTTCTGCTAGGGCTAATATACTGTGAGTGGATGAATAAATCAATTTAAACTATTTGTAGAATTTATAATAAAATGCTGGTATTTTAAAGTCAAATCAAATGTTTAACAATTGGTTAGTACTGAGTATTTATTTGCCACTGATACTTTATTCGTAAAAAAAGTGCAAATAGCATAGTTTCAAGATGCCAAAAGTTATTGTCGTCATTTTCTCAGGAATACTAGTGTCAATGAAAAATAGAGAACCTAAGTATTTGGTTACTATTTGGATACGACAATAAGGCAAAGACAGCAATAATAAACAAAAATAAGTCCATGAAACATTGAATTATCTATTTTTGTCATAGTATATTAGTGAGTTTAATAACTATTATTTTATCGTCACTTTTCTTTAGCATTTATATCAGGACTGGCTAACCCATGGCCCATGGCCCATGGCGTTCTTTTGTGTGGCCTGCAGTTATAATCTCCTTCACGTTACACATAGAATTAGTAAATAAAGCCGTAGAATTAATTTCAAACCAAAGACATTGAATAATATATTGACGTTATAAAATTAAAATTTGAATCATCTTTGTGAATAAACAAACCCATGTCTTTATTGCCATACAAATATATTTTGTTATTCGTTCAATACATGTTTTGTCTTCATATTTACAATATTTGTAGTATCCTCTTTTTTTCACATTTACACTGAACACTTTCTGTATAAGTCTGCATTCAAAATTTGAATCAATCACTTACAAAAAATAAAAAGTGCTAATTTCGTTGTAAAGCCAGACCAAATGCATAAAAAAAATTTGTAATTATTCTTGTGTGACCCTTAGAAAATTTTAAGACTTCAATATGGTCTATGGGGCAATTTGGGTTGGCCAGGCCTGATTTAAATCATGAAATTGGAAAAATTGCACTAAAGATGATTTCACACAGTGCAATATGATTAGAAAAATGAATCACAAGTAATTATTTTTAAAATATGATACCAACGCAATAAGCAACACATACCTTCTGGAGTCCTGGAAGACTTAATATCTTCAACAGCCTGAGCAATCTTGTCTCTGAAATCACTGAAAACTTTCCATCGATCGCTACTGCTCACATCTTTCTCTTTAGAATCTTTTAATGATTCTACGTCACTATTAGTATCAATACTATCGGATCGCTTATTGAATTTACTAAAGTATTCTTTTATCGGTGATCCGCTGTTATCATATTGACTATCGAGAATCTTCTTCTCTATTATATTGTCTTTGGCGCAGTCTACATCTCTTGTCTCCGATTTGGCATCGTCCTCATTGGGCTTGTCAGATTTGAATGCTTTCAGATACTTGTCGAGTATTGAAACACTGCCTTTGTCATGTTTTTTTATTGTCTTCCTGCCACTGTCGCCGGTTTCTAGGTTGGCCGCCGAACTGGCCGCTTCTGACGATAAAAACTCTTCTAATTCTTCATGATTTGCATTGTATTTGATAGATGGAAGGGACATGTTCAAAGGGGAAGCTGAGAATAAAAGACATCATTGTATTAAACTAAAAAATTGTAAATCATCCAATCAAGAAAAAAATTGAAACTATTTATAGCGAATATATATCTTAACACTAAATACAGTTACAAAAATTTATGAAGAAAGTTTATGCAAATACAGGTTGCTCAATTCCCAATACAGTGGAACTTGATCTACCATTTTTCAACGGACAGAAAAATAAAAACAGAGGATGTAGGAAAGTCTAAAAAGTATAGGGAAAAAATGTGAGATTAAAATGAATGAATAGATTGACAAATGTTCATCTAAAACAAAAGATCAGATAAAATTTGTGACGAGACAGCAATAGCGGGGACATAGTCGTAAGTACTTCTGAGCGGGAAAAAAAAATGTTCAGTAAAAACTAGAAATCGATGATGATCAATCGTTGATTTTTTATGATGTTTGGCTGGGACCATATAATAAGAATGGCAAATGCGGGAAAACATCAAATCTAGGAATGGTAGATCTGGGTTTCACTGTACATAGAAAATAAATTCCAAAACATACAAACTCTTAATTGTTAAAAGGTAGGAACCAAAACAGATACATTTTGTAAAAGGCTTCATATTAAATTCTACATTAAATACGATAAGCTTCAGCAATAATAAAAACTTTGCAATGTACATTACAAAATACAAATAGATTACACACTTTATAAATAAAACATTCAAATATTTCAAAAACATTGATGTTTATCATGCAAGCCTTGTTTTAATTTATTACAAATGCAATTTGTATAGAATTAAAAAGAATAATCAGATCGATAACCTACAGAATGGATATGTAATACACTAACCACTGGGTGGGCATATACCTAGAGAACGCACAGTCAAACTATGTTTGTTTGCCTTCTAAAATGCCGTAGGCAAACAATTTGAGAATGTATGGTAAAAACTAAGAAATTAGTATAAGAGGAAAAGGGAATTAGTAAAACTACGTTCAAGAATCAGTCAGGTAACTGATAACAGATTCAACTTTGTTTCAGTAGGTGTAATATATTTAAAAAAAATACTAAAACAAAAATTAAGGATACAACATGAATTTCTTGATAACTGTAATGGGATTAAACCAGTATGTGTAACTTTTATTAACTGTTACCTATAGCAATGATATTGTACAAGTCTTATTTTTTTTTATTGAGATATGACAGAAAAACTTTTTGAAGAATGATTTTTATTCTTAATTTTGTATGTGGCAATCATAAGAAAAAATGTTTGCTTGAGAGAAACACAATAACCTCCAGTTTTGTCTTCATAGTCTATGATTTACTGCTGTGATTGTTTAATATAATATATGTGCTCTTATAAATGTTAATAGAAATACCTTTCCCAATAATTTCTTGTATCATTATAGCTTTCTAGAAAGATTATCTATCATACTCATAATATACGAGTTCAACTGTACTTTTGTAAGTATATAATGTAACTATATTATAATGACCAAGGAAATGTTTGCACAATCATATTTATGATTTATCTATTTACTATCTAATATTAATTTTATTGATAGGAATACACAGACATTTAGTTATCTACAACACGAATACAAAAATAAGTAAATAAACTAATTACACAAAAGAATAGCTTGGAAAAGGCAAACAAAATAATTTCAACTAAACAGTCATTTTGGAATCGCAATGTACTATATCCATAAAATCCAGTCTTGATAAATGGATTACTTTATTTACATTAATATGTAGATGAAGTCAGTAGCTCTGATGTGACTCTTGAGATATGACATTTATAATATTTAAATATTTTAAATGAACTAAATGTAGAGTTTATATCAGGGTTTAAATTATCATAAACTGCCGTTTATTTTCTGCATGAAAATGTCCTTAGATATTATAAGAAAACAGTTTAGTTATTAGTAAAAGAAATTTTTTAATTAAATAAATTTAATAGTAAAATTCATCAAACTTAATCAATACCACAGTATTTTTATGTATTCTTCTCCTTCTTCCATGTCTGCTCCTTAAGATGAGCATATGTTCGCTATCATGTGACTCCAAGAATCTCTGCCGCTTATCTATTTTCTTAGCTTATATCAGCATTCTATAGCTCTAACGAATATATCTTGAAGGCAATAGTTGGCTGTTTTTAAGAAAATTGCAATTCGGTCGAGTTAGAGCAGAGTCTAGTCTTACTGACACTCTTGAGGCAAATAGCATGTAGCTAAGTCAGTTTCAGCTTGCTCTTTACTCTGTTGGTGATAATTGACTGAAAAGTCAGTTCACTTATTTCTGCTATATGAACAAATTCATAGTACCATCCAGTATTCACCATAAGCACTTGTTCATAATTCTTAGAATACAGTTGTTCGAGCCTTTATTTGGTGCCAATATTATCTCCCATAAAGTGATATATGTACTTGAATGCATTTAAAAACAGCATTTGCCAACTATACTTTGTTTAAATACAAAATACTATGATGTTATTTAAATGTAATGGTTTTCCACTAAGGATTGATAAATCACAAAAATTATTTTATTCACTGACATACTGGCATAAAGTGCAAACACAGAAATGTAATTTTTCAAAGCACAGTGGAATTCGAATTTTATAATCAAGGATAATGTCACCAATCAGTTATTGTTACCACAATCAATTGGTACCAAACCACGTCATGTAAAATTACTAAAATATAATCTGCCGATTATAGTCAAACTTCGGCTATTATTGTGAATTCTGATTATTACACATGCCACTATACAGCAATAAACTTTGAAAAACACTGGGATATAAGGATTATAATCAGAATTAAATTAATTCAAACAAACGACAGACAATACGTCAAGTACATATAAGTATGGTTTATTATTATGTATTAAAATGATTGCAATAATAATGTTTTTGGACATTTTTTGTGTTGAAAACGAATAGCAGTATAAGACGTATAATATTTAAGAGGAAACATTTTCGTATTCTCAATTTGCAATTACAGTTAAGCCTCGATATAATGGACTAATGCGGGTGAGAAGGTGTCTATTAAAACCGAAAGTCTGTTGTATAATTATATTCTTATTTTATTAGAATATAATTATATATTCTGAATACATTTTTTTTATATCCTCCACAATATAAATAAGACCAGTGATGTTTCATGAAAAGATAAAGTTTTGTTTGTACTTTTGAAGTATGTTATTTTTATCAAATGTCTAAAATTACGAAAATATTATAAAATTTTCCAACACCATAATTTCGTTTGCTTTTTTCGCTTTCAGTTATGATGTGATACACAGTCACTTTCATCTACTTCTAACCACTGTAAAACATTTTCTTTAGCTACTTCTTTCACATTCATCTACAAAAATAAAGACTTTTAATCCTTCTAAATTTATGACCGCATATTGGCCATTAAACAAATTCTTTCAACTATTTTCCGATCTTTGCACTTTCACTTCTCTACGTATATTTTGTCCGTTATATCCGATGTCCGTTATGTCGAGGTTTTACTGTACATAAATATATGTATTGTACATTCCAATATGATTAATTAGAAGATAGTTGAACGATCAATAAAATTTAATCAATCGATTCAGCAAGAAACAATATACCTTCACAGCCCTTACTTGGTACACACTTCACAAAATCCTCACATTTTATTAAATCCTATTTTCAAACATAGGATCACCCTAAAACACAAAGGAAACCTTAGAAGAGAGAAACATACATAAAATGGGTGTTTTATTTTTTAGTTATCAATGAATTTATTAAAAACAGTATTAGGAATGCATTACTAATACTGAAAGTAGGAGGTAACTGGTATGACACTTACAGGATGTTGTTGAATGATCCATCTGTTTTTATGTCATCGACTATCACTCTTAATATTACATTACCGCCGTGTTGCAGGAAAAAATTGGCTATTTTGGATCTTTGACCTCTTATTGTAAATGTGAATACACTAGACGCGCATTTAAAATTACTCAAGGAAAGCAGCAATCGGAGCAACACATGGACAAATAAATAATATTATTATTACTACCGCCGCATCATATGTCAAAATACTTTTACGTTATTTCCCGATCTCTTAAAAATTGCCCAATAAACAAATTGCAATTACCCCATCCTCGAAATTAAAATTTATGAGTAGAAATAAAAATCTAAAATTTAAAAAATGTATTAAAACAGAATTTGTATAAGCAATTATTCATATCTGAAAATAATAGTGATTGAACATTATTGATTAGAATTATCGCTAAATCACGCTATTCAATCGATCAAGAAAATAGCTAATAATAATTTACTTTTTTAAATGTAGATATAGTACTCATTTTTAAATCTAAATAATAAGTTTTTTGATTTAATAAAATTATGGAAAAGTCTGAATAATATGAAAACATAGTTTTATAATTATTTTAACATCAATATAAATAATGAATGTTTTTTTAGAAATGATACGCAAAAATTTGTGACTTCAATCTTATCTAATCTTAATTTTTCGTTTGGTTCGTAACCCTTAATCATTTCATTATAAGCCAGATTTCGGCATTAATATAATTTTAGGTAACTAATGATGCTAGACTATAAAATACTAACGGCTTGAATCATTTTTGAAAATGGAATTCAGTTTCAACAGCTGGCAGTACTCAACCTATAACAGCTGACAAGCGTCTATATACAAAAAGATAAAACGTACTTATGTTTTATATATTTTTATCAAAGCAAAGCGAGTATACGTTGTTCCACATACTTATAATATATTTTTGTATTACTCAATACATGGTACTCGAAAAATAGTCTGTTTCAATGTAGTACTAACGCCATAGAGGTGAATTTTGATTGACAAACGCTATTCTCTGTCAGTGGGTAGCTATTGATAGTCGCTCGCTGCTTTGTTGCAGAGATTCGCGATATTTTCACTTTCGGAGACCTTTTGTATTAATTAAAAGTCAAATGTTTCGCGACATATAAATAACACAAATTATTAATGTATTAATAATCAACGTTCAGATGTAAATTTGTGAGACATAGAGAGAGAAACACTTTTATTTAGGGAGAGTGCCAAAGTGATTCCTTATAGCTTTTGTGTTGAATTGAAAAAGCCCTTGATATTTTGTTTTCGGAAATAATATTTATATATTGGATTTTCGCGTTCCCGATATGGTCGGGAGCGTTTTCTAGCAGTCTTCAAGACTGTATTTGTTTTCCGGTAAGTGCATTAATTTATACATTTTAGATTATATTGATTGTGGATATTTGAAATTCGAGTAATATTTTTTTTATTACTCACGGGTATAAATAATTATTGACATCGTATCGCTGTCACAATTGAGAAACTGGCACGCCAATAAAACCTATGATATGTAATAAGGTATTTGAAGATAGTGCTGGAGCTGAAAGTGCATATGAATAATTTATGACATAAAAATTTCGCGATGCCCCCTTTTGTTTACGTGCGTGGACGTTTGACATGCGCATTTAAATTGACCATATTAATATTTACAAATATCCATATTTTTTTATTTCAAATATGTCTTTTCCCATTCAACTTTTTTGAGATCCGGTTTTGTCGCAATTTTTATTACAATATATCCTTGCGTTATATTGACACGGCCGCTCTTATTTTTATGGCATTTATATTAATTTAACGAACAAATATTTGTGTTGCCGTTGCTTTAACATGCAATAATAATGATACATAATTTATTAATTAGTTCAAAAATAATTACGTACTAATTTCGTCCACAGAGGTGGCTAGATAATCTTTAACAAAATATGTATTAAAAATGTCATATTTATCAATAATTGACGTAAATGAATTCATTACTATTGCTAATAGGAGGTAGGAATTGCAATACATAATTTTAAGTGTGTCAATACTATATTTATTCGATGTTTGGGTTTGCTTTGTTTTATAATGCCTACTCGATAATTCTTATACACATGCTACGTACATACTCCAATTAGTGGTAACTTTTAAATTCAAATTTATAACCATTGACCGATGACAGCATAGATATAGATAAGTGATACAAATATTAAAGAGTAATATTTACATTTTTTCGTATTATTTTCCTCCTTCCTACTCGCCGTTATAATTATATTTTAAAATGGTATGATGTGTTATTATGCTTTCATAATGAAAACGATGGAAACGGAAGACTATCAAAATTGATATATTCCATGGACTATGTGGGGCTGCAATTTGCTAACACGGCTTTTTCGAAAAATATAAATTGCAATAATTCATTTACACGTATATAATTTTTCTATGTTACGTGGGACTTGATGTTGCTAGTTATAAGAGTTTTTTTTACAAACTACATTCAAGGTTAATCTTTTTAATGTTCACATTTTTACATTATGTATTACATAAAAGTATTGTTGTATATTATGTTGGGATAAGTCGATTTGAAAATAACCTTGATTGTCCTATGTAAGGATTAGGCTATCGATAAATGCGCTATGTACATATATATATATATTCATTAAAATTTCCAATATATATCATATTACAGTCCATGAAAATATTGTCGATATATTTAAGATACTAAAAAAATTCATATTACCTGTAGAGGAAACAATATATCATATTTTTGCGGTAAATCTTAAGCAGCCAATCTCAATGAGCGTTTATTATATAGCAATAAGACATTTTTTCCTTTTTGTTATATGCGGAAATACAATTTTCTACGTTTTTGAAATGTCTGAATTGCAAATGGCGTTATTTATACCCTGTTCCATTTACATCTCCGGTTGTCGCCACATCCAATTTTCCAACATCCGCTAGCGTGTTCGTGTTACAGATAATCAGTTGTATTACCAAACACTACAACCATCATTTCGACACACTTTTTATGAGCGTATACAGTGGCGTGACAAATGTAAAGCGAACCACGTGTATCGAGTATCGCGGGAAGAGTTTATGAAGATTTAAAAAATAATAGGCTCTTCCGCTCACCGTAAGATGTCGCAAATATTTAAGACACCATGAAATTGCTCGTTATAATCAACTCCTCATATGGCAATTGCTATATCGGCCAAATTTTTTGATTATACACATTCAATAGAAATCATTTAACGCGAAACCATGAGGACAGAACTTTTTTTTATAAGCTTTTATTTATTTGTATTTATCAATGCTTTTGAATTGATGTTAGTAAACTGAGTCAATACATAAACGTTTCATAATATCATTCTTACAGTTTATAAAACATCACTGTCCACAAAGTTTACTAACACTTCACATGTTCAGTAAATGTATTATAATAATATAATAACGCACATAATAAAGGAGAAAGTAAAAATGTTGATTGTTTTGTATAAAAAATCTGATATTTTTTGCACGGTATTTTTCTCATTGTATCATCTACAAATTACCTAAGGGCGATGTGATGCGGCAAACGGTGACCTTGTGTCCATTGTTTATTGTATATGTCGCCCTAGTCAAATGAAATTAAGAAAGTGAGTCATAAAGAGTAAAAAAATGGTAACTATGCGACAATTGGTATATTTTATTAATCAAAAGCTGTTATATAACCTCACTCAGATTTATTTTTGTGTTGAGCGATTTTTGTTTCATGTTAAAAAAATAATAAATCTACGTAAAACACATGTATATTAAATTATATGGACAAAATATCATGTAATAGCATCATTTGTCATGGTCTTTTTTGTTAAGCGTTTTCGTGTTACACAATTTACAATATATGCATGTTGCTGGTTTCATTGTATCGTGGTTTGAGCTGATTTTCTCTGCAGTTGTTAAGGTTACGTTATTGTTTCAATAACGTACAAGGGAGCCTATATAACAAGCTGGATTTTATACCATGAAATAAAAATCGTCTTCATCATGATTATGACTGCCCAGGGTGGGTGTCCACAGCTATCGTACGTTTTTACTTATCCGTTGCCTGTTTACTAAGCCGCATTCTCACGAATCAAGTTTCATTGACCGATTATAGTCTATCAACAAAAGTGGAAAGAAAACAACCATAGTGATAATCTTTGTTTCAATATAATTGATCAAGTTTTTAATAGATAAACTAAACTTTGACCCAATCAAACTTGAGTTCAAGTGATAAGTCATCCGGCATCGTTGTTGGTTGTCGCCAAGTTGAAACTTGATTTGAAACGTGCCTTAGTAACTTTTCGCTTAGTACCTAAGCTGCTTAGTGACAAGTGACAAGGAGTTGTTTACACGGTG
>JAGVSQ010004559.1:0-19177 GCA_022683975.1 Rhyacophila evoluta | reverse complement strand
AATTATTCTCAAAAATAAAAGTTTAATAATTGATCATTTTATAAATGGCACTCAAAATAAGGTGTACAATTTTGACGTCGCTATTGTTTACCGTTTTGGAAAAGTTTTTGTGACAGACAGACACGAACATGTAGTTTATGTTTTTTAGTAATAAAGATTTTGAACGTATATTTTCCATCAAAAGCCAACATAAATGCTCGTACATACTGAAATTACAATACGTATATATAACTAAAAGGAACATCAAGTAAAAACGATTTATTTTTATGACACTATCAATTTGCACGACTGTAAAAATCAGCGATGCACAACGATGCTACATTAAGGGTTTTAAAAAAACGTTTTTCGTTGGAATGCGTCAGGGGCGGGTGCATTCACCCTTGATTTAGAAACCTCTCCCGCTTCGTTCTTCTTCATCCCTCATCCCGATCATCGATCTCGTCCAACAAAAAATCCCAATGGAAAATTACCGTTTTCGAAAACACCTTTAGACCCAGAATTATCATATCATTATATAATTATTTGTCAGTGATTTTCATGGTTCATATTTATTTTTGATTTAGACACCTATCTAAATAGACCTTTCATCTACCCGCTCCGTATTTATACCTGGTATTAATAGGTTGGAGTATAGAGGCGTATCCTGGAGATCTAATATTGAGAAGCGATCTATTTTATTTGATGGAGATGTCCCGGAAGTAGATATAAATTACCCAAGACTTATATGGCCATGCATTCAATTGTGCTGAAGTTTAAAATACATATAATAAAACATTGAGATTTATTTAGTCAAGCGATTACATGCAAAAATCATCACGCTCGTCGTATGACACCGCAAACTTTTTAAAAGCGAAGAAATTCTCCCTTGCGGTTGCATTAGATGGCCGGATGGTTAAACAGACTTGAATAACTCTTCCCGTTCCGTACATATTCTTGGACATAGCCACAGGATGTGAAATCTTTTTTCTTTCTTAAATCTCTTTTGCTTGTCTTCTAATCCACCCAAGTCCCTAGACCCTAGACTAGAAAGTATTTCATAGCTATGCTAATTTTTTCCGATGACGGTACAGCCATTAATAAAATTACATTAACAAAAGGTTAAATATACGTTTAATAATATCTCGTATTCAATTTTGGCCGACTTTATTGATTTACCACAACGTCATTTTGAAGAGAATGCAATCTACGAATGTCTTATCGAACGGAAGAGTATCCAATAAGCCACGCAATTTTTTAGCATCATAATTAAACACAACATGTCGAAAATAAAAAAAAAGAGAAGAGTACTTCAAGAACATATTTTTATTATCATTTAATCAAAGTGAAAAACCATATAAAGCTGTTCAGTAAATGATACAAGATTCAAATTCGAAAGGATTGAAAAAATCTACTTTGAGAACATAGAGCGTAATTCTAAGGAAGATATCGATAAATGGCTTAAAGTAACTAGTACTGCACATCGATGTGTTAAAGTGCAAAGTTTATGAGTCCACTTTTTGCTGAAAATTACTTAATAATACAATCTCAATGCACCATGCTAAATTCATGTCCCGTATTAAATGGATAATTCAAAGTTATTATATTTAAATAAATCGAAAAATCGGTAATGAGAATTTGAAAACTTCATTTGGATCATCCATACTACAAAATATATAACTCTGCTAATTTGTATTCTATCTATCAAACGTATGTGGTTTGTAAACATCTTTACGAATAAATTGTTTACAATGCGATTTTTATATCAAAATAATTGCAAAAAGAAAAAGCAAACTAATTAGTTTTTACAGTCATGTAAAATTTTGAAAAATCAACTTACCAAATTTTTACTTTAAGGGGGAGTTTCCCAAACTATGTTCCGCGACAATTTGGAAAGCTTTTATACACTACAACAAATTTAAAGATCTCCTTACTAGTAAGAATTATCAAACCTAAAAAAATAAGCTAAGTGTTCCGTCAAAATTTCCGAGTTTGCGAAGTGTTCCATTGCAGAAAAAGTTTGGGAAACCCTGCTTTCAAGTTTTAACTACCAACACGCTTCCTTAAAAGAACCGTTGGCTGCTGAAGTATAACTGTGACGACCATAAAATTATTGTTCTCTTTATACCTGACAAATAATTAATTTATCAATTTAATTTCATTTTTTGGTTAGAAGTAATAAAACAAATCTTTCACGCGATCCATTTATATACTTTTTAAGCTAATAAAACATTTTACATTTATGGTTTGGCCTATTTTAAAATTTATTTAAATTTGACCAGTATTCGGGCAATGCCAAAAATGCTGTCCTCCGGATGTTGACGGGTTGATTTGTTGATACCTTTTTCAAATTGGGACCTTTCTCACGTGCCCAAAGAACAAAAAATATATTTAGGTTGTTGCTCCACGAACAAAAGTCCAAAAAACGTTTTACAATAATTTAATAGGTCTATAATCGGTGATGTCAGTTAAAATAAAAGGTATAAATTGCCTTTTCTGGGATCATTATATTAAGCGTTCTCCCTTTCCAATTTAATTTTGGCAATTGAATAATAATTATATTATATTATCACAATGATACTATCATTTATCATAATTTCTGTGTCCCCTTGTATTATTTTAATATTTCTTTTACTGCATTCACTGCAAGATACAAAAGGACGTAGAGCATATTACGATTTAAAGATTTATTTTAACGGATCCCATTTTACCAATATTGTTTATTTTATTCTTTGGAGATTAAAATGATCTTTGGTGCCAAATTATGATAAAAACACTAAATAAGTATTCATCCTAACAGTCACAGAAACACGGTCAACCATTTAATTGCTAAACAGCGATATATCATTGTCCCTCATATCAGACAGAAATACTAACACCAATCACTTGGTCGTCTAGTTTTTTGGCTAATTGTAAAAAAAACCATAAATGATTTTATGTAGTTAATTTATTGCTAGGATTCAACAATATTCAAAATCATTAAGCATCCAAAAGATTAAAAATATTACTTTAAATTTAGCTTTATTGCACTCAATTTTAATTTAATACGTTTAATAATTATAAAAGTATATACCATGACTACACTAAAAAGATTCAGTATAAATTATATATAAATATTTTATAGTCCGAACTTATTACTTAAATTTTCGGGCACCCAGTCCTGTTTTTTTGGATTTTTTTAAATCCGACAAATGAGGAATCGAGCCCGCATTTCCCGAATCGCTAGGCGCGGACGCTACTAACTACGCTACTGAGCGATATAATAATTTTATTAAATTATAACTCCGTAGGTGGATGCCTTTCGTCAATAGTTATTCTCTGTGTGAGTTGATTTGTTTAAATAATTATTATGTCACAGCCGTTATTAAAGTCCGTTAAGACTGTAGTAAATCCATTTTTGTTATTCTTAAACTTTCAAAGAGGCATAACAGCGGTCGTTGACTTATTCAAAATAAAAAAAAACAACGAAATTCGTTATATTTTATAGCTAGCTACCTGGATTTCACCCTCCATATTCAATGGAATAAAAATAATAATAACAACACATAAGAATCTTTTTCAAAGACATGGTATCTGACCCTTTTGTGGTATTTTTTTTTTATAATTTAAAATAAAAATAACAAAAAATATTTTTTGGATATCGGATTCCTTCCCACGCCATCTATTTCTGGAAGTTTCCATGCCTTTTAAAGTACGTTAGTTTTTAAAGGTTTCGTTGACCTATTTCTAAGAATTTCTACCCCTGAATGAAACGCCGAGAGCTTTTTGGTCTACTCAACACAATACAAAAACAGCGGGAAGTCGCAAGCTTTAATATACCGACGCTTAACCGATAGGCATTGGCAAACCAAACGTTTTTATTTTCACGATTCGAACTTCTAAGTTTGTGCCATTTAGCTGTAGTGAAATTTCAAATGTATTGTTATCAAATTTCCTATTCAAATAGCGAGTTTAAAGGGAATAGGGATTTCTGGAGCAATTCTCAATTCTGTCACGAATACGCAGATAATGCTATCATATTGGAAAACTCCGTCGGGGCTATTCAGGAAATAATCGACAAGCTACATAGAAATTCGTCGTGCATTGGTTGAAAAATCAATGCAATAATACGAACGTTATGTGCAACCATGCCTGCCCAGATCCTGAGTATCCTCTGACTAACGATGGATAGAGCTTCGAGATTGTCAACAGTTTCAGATACCTATGGTACATATTACGGGAGATGGTACTTCGCAAAATAAGCTTGCTATTCGAATAGGTATTGCTGGAGCAACCTTCAATTCTATGCGAGACATTTGGTACTCTAAGCCGTACAAGATAAAAACCAAATGCCGCCTGTTCAATGCCTGCACTCAGTGTCAGTGCTACTCTACGGTTTTAAAATGTGGCACCCAACAAAGGTTCGAAACAACCGTATTCTGAGCTTTGAGAACAGGCGCCTGCGGCAGATTCTGGGCATACGGTTCTATGAATTCGTTCGAAATGAGAAGATAAGAAAACGGATCATGCAGCCACTTATCACTGACAAAATGAAGCTGCGACTCTCGACCTGGCTCGGCCACATATTATGGTTGTCTCTAGAGAGTCTGAATCTGCGCTGCTTATTCTTGAAGCCGACCGGTCGTCGGCATCCTGGAAAGCTGCGAAATACTGTCTATAGAATGTATTCGTTGGATTTATGGGATTCTTGGTAGCGGCACGTGGTATCTATATACTCCAGTTAGGGAGCGGTATGGAAGAAGAATAAGAAGAAGTAATGAAATTATATTGTGTCCCTTAAGTCATGTAATATTTTCAATCATGTAATGATGTATAATATAATGTATAATGGTCGCCTAATCGTTTATTTAATGATTATTAATTTGAGTGTCATCACTCCAGTTGGGGGTGGTAGCTTTCAGTAATAAATGAGGATATTGAAAAGCGTGAAAACTAAGTTGACTAAAACATTTTTTCAACAATTTTTTACTTGATCCATCATACAAAGTCACAAAGCTCGTGAAAGCTTGGACAGGACACAGCCCTGCCTCTTTTCTTTGATAATCAGATAGAATCATTCATATTTGAATGTATCTGTATTTTTATTTTCTAAACTTACTAAATACATGTCTTTGCCAATATTGCAGGAACACGTACCTAGACTTTTTGATTTAAGTCACTTCGTAACGTAAATAAATAAATACGAATCAATTTCTAGAATCAATCCATATGAGTTAAATGTTATCAGCCGTATAATAAATGACAAACTTATTTATACTAAAAGCAAATACCTAAAAATAAAATTTCATATTTCTTCCGAATATAAAATAATTGTGCTTCATATTTATTTTTAAAAACTTACGCCAAGGATTAACAGTAGACATAATTAATTGAAACGATATCGAAAATACTTATATTATGCACTTGATTCGATTATTTTATATTGTACATTATGTAGTATTATATAAGATAAGTAAGTGTAACCTCACCGATCCTTCCAGTCTAGACCTTGCTTGGTTCACCAAGAATGGTTCTCAAAGTTTACAACTCAGACCATGTCACCACGTCAAAATTGTGATCAAATTCTTGGTGATTGAGTATCGGAAAATTCTTTCAGAATTCAGAATTCAAAATGCCCGTAAAAGTACTTTTCAATAATTTTCTATATCCCAAATAAGTATACAATTATAACGTTTTAAGGACGTTGCTAATATACATTTATTGCATACTATTTAAATTTCTCCCTCGTAGAGTAGAGGTTATCGTGCGCGTCTAGCAATACAAAGAATGCGGATTCGATTCTCACATCTGCTAGATGTAAAAAAATATGCAGAAATGGATGCCTACTGGATGAACCAATTGTCTGACAAGCAAATTTGGTGAAAAATAATATGTCAAGACAAGTACTCACATTGCGAAGTTTCATACAATCCATATTCGGAGCGGACGTGTTCACACTGTGTAGAGTTATATGCTCCACTTTTGGGGCGAACATGGTTAAAATATATATATGAGTTTGCCGTAAGTCAATCAATATGTATGTATTTTCGTAACAGAATTTGAGCTACAAATTAAAGTAAATTTGAGCTTGTCACCAACAAAATCTTAGCTTTGTAGCTCAAATCTTCTAGTTGTGTAGTCACCACAAAAGCTCTAAGCAATCCAACATCAGTTTCCTTCCTCCCGGTATTTTCTGAATATGCCAAATACCGGTACTTCTAGATTCAAACTGTGTAAATACCGACAATATCTTTTTATAACCGTATATGAAAAATGGAAACTTTGAAGTAAAAATTGAAACATGAAAAAAAAACATTTATACTGTTTAATATTTATTTATTGTATAATAGAATAAATGTATTATAAGTATATACAACCATTTAAAATAAGGAAATAAATTGCCACGTACCTTAAATCTTTATAATCTTCAAATATTAATGTAATCATTTTTAAAAAGTCTCGTGTGTAAACAAAACGATCCTTTATAGCTCAGTCAATATTTCAAGTATATTTGAGATTATGTTGAGCTTACTTTTTTATACACAGTTTCAAAATAACACCGTATGACAACCCCCAATTTTCGTTTTTGTTTAATTCCAGTAAACTCGAAAATTTAATAAGAAATATCATACAAACTCTGGATGTCGATGTCGAACCAAATGTGCGTAAATGGGTTCGTGTATTGGCTGATAAAGAATAATCATTTTTACGAATTTCTTTAAGCACTTTTTAAAATAAAATTTAAATACAATATGCAATAATGATTTTTTATACTAATTTACATTGTACAAGGAAACCTATTCACTATTACTTTTTACATTAGTATATATTTTTAAATCGTATTGCGTGGAACGTACACACCGTGTAAAAGAGAGTTTGGCGTACAATAGTTTGAGAATGTCTGGTGATGATGTTTTGTTACAATGACGTAATAGTGCCCTAGGTCCGTAAGCAACCAAAATCAATTTCGTTAACAAGTGGCCTTGAACTAAATATCAAAAATAAAGCATTTTGATTATATCATACATATATGTACTAGTAGAAATAATTATTTATATGCTGATAAAACACGCGATCAATTCAGACAAACTAAAAAAATTATTTACTATTTATAATTTTACCATGTTAAATTTTGTAATTTTTTCAATAGAATCTTAGGAGAATTTTTTGTAAACCGTATTTCGTTTATTCAAATATGGACGTCAGAAATAGTTTGTTTTATTTTGGAAAATCACAGTTAATTCAAAAAGGGCCAAGATAAAATATTCATAAAATAAATGTATCGAA
Organism: Rhyacophila evoluta; assembly: GCA_022683975.1. Classification (NCBI taxonomy): domain Eukaryota; kingdom Metazoa; phylum Arthropoda; class Insecta; order Trichoptera; family Rhyacophilidae; genus Rhyacophila; species Rhyacophila evoluta. The sequence goes on along the minus strand of JAGVSQ010004559.1, from coordinate 11,935 downwards.
TATATAATGAATTTTAACATTTAACATGTGACATATTTTATTAAATTAAAAATAAGGCAAAATAGGGATGAATTTTTAATTTAGTGTTCTATTGGTAGAAGTGATTTTATCAACGATATCAATTAATTGTTCAGTTCAAATCCTAAATTCCAAAATTGGGTACTGAAGCCGTCTAGGGGGCGGTAGTGGCTTCAGAAGCATTTGAGGGGCGTTCAGGTGGGCGTTCAGATTTTATTTGAGCGCTAGTTAAAAGAAGTGAATAAGCTTAAGAAAACGAGAAAATTGTAAAAAAGATGTGAAAAAAACTTGAACTTGAAAGGAAACTTGCAAAACAATATTCGCAATTTCGCGTTTGATTTTAAATGTCCGAAAGTAGAAATTACAAACAAAAAATTATGGACGACTGTACGAAAGTAGAAGTTTTTGAGAATAAGACGAGACTTAATGAAAAAAATAATGAAAAAGGGGGCCAATTTTTCATCAAAAAGGGTGGCAAAAAGGTTGGGAATCTATGGTTTAGATGATTTTTTAACACTAACAATATTCATCGTAAATTTGGGGTTATAAAATAAAATATGTTATATATTGACGAGTATATGTATTATATATATTATATTATATTAAAAGAATGACATTTTAAAGTACTTTCTGATACCAGTTCAAATTGCTAATATTTGAAATCGATACATCACTACAATATTTAAATTTAATAAACATTTTATGCTAATACAATTTGTTTTTACCTTCCAGAATATGTTATTGTATAAGTATCTCTATTTCTACTATTATTTTTCTGTTAACGTATTATAATATCGTCGTTATTACTGGCAAAAGACGTTAAAGTAAGAAAGTGAGTTTTGAAATAACCGTGTTTTAATGTTTGAGTCTCTCTGTTAAATACATTTTACAACAAATTCTTAAGGTGTAATGTGTTATTTGATGGACATTATCGTAAAACGTATTTAACAAAGAGACTCAAACATTAAAACTCGATTATTTCAAAACTCACTTTCTTACTTTAACGTCTTTTGCCAGTAATATGACAATATGTCAAATGTGAATACCCATTATTGATTTTACACTTTTGTATAATCACTGTTTCTTACAAACTTAAAATTTTGTATCCCAACTGCCAATTCGATTGTTAGATCGTTTTCAAGAGAGCAATTTACGTCTGTATTAAGCGAAACGATTTATTTTTTCGCTTTTTGGCTTTTGGATTGTGACGATTTAGATCCGGTATACTCTGACTTATCAGCATTACTCATTCTGACCTCAATAGCACGACCTGCCTCATTAACAGGGCATTTTTTCTAAGCACTGTTTATATTTTTATTATAAACCACCATTGTAACAAATTCTCAGCAGTATTTCAAAAGAATTATCTTCTTATTCGACGTTTTTTGGTCGAATGTATTAATTAGCCTAAAATTATCAAGCAGATCATTCTCATTTCAAAGTAATATTTTGAAGGCAAATAAATTCATTTCAAAATACGTAACCTGTACCTAAACATAACATACTCACAACTTAATATACGTTATATCAAAATGACAAACGCCGAATTAATATCTAGGTAAATCAGTAGTATCCAACTGTCCCTACCGACCACTAGTTGTCGATTCAGGCTTTCACGGAAGGCGGTATTTTGTACGATGCTCTTCGAGTTATTTGCAACTGGGCTATTTAAAGTTACTGCAGAACCAGTGGGCGATTAGGTAATTTGACTACCAACATGTTTCTTGAGTAATGTGCGTATAAAAAGATTGACCACACTTGATGTCAATTTTGCTTTTAAGTTTGAAAAGGGAAGATCCATGAAATTTGCGACCAGGCAAAAGATTTCCACTACATCAATTTTAATGGTTGTTAATATCGGATTGAGTAAATAAAAGAACTAAATTTAGTCTACTTGCAGTTGAAGGTTGTTTCTATTAAATATTTTAACTTCGCCACAAAGTCATTAAATAAACGCTTTTTTTGTGTCTGCTATAAACATTGGGCTGTGTGGGTTACGTCCTTTTTCCTTACCACAGTTTTTATAAATTTTGATGTAATTGGATATATTTTACGTACACAAATTGCTGTCATTGTGAGTAGAATTCGCAAGATCCCATTCAAGTCTAAAGAGTACTTATCAAGATCTGATTCTTGAAATCGATTAATTATGTAGGCATAGGATACGCAGCTTGTTTTCTTGAAACGGTATATAAAAATAACAAAAACAATACACACGTCTGATTCTTAGTATTATATATATAATCAAGTGCAAAATATTTTGGTCAACCATTTTTTTCACTCTCACCTTGGGTCCAATTCCCTCTACTTTACTTTGAGTCTTCCGGAGGGTGATATTACTAACTTTGAAAATCACTCTTGACCCTCCAAAATATAAATTCTTCTTCTTCTTCCATATCCACTCCCTAAGTGGAGCATATGGACACCACGTGCCGCCTCCAAGAATCCTTGTCGCCCGCCAGTATTTTTGCGTCCTCCCAGGTCATACCTGCATCCCGTAACTCCGCCGAATACATTCTATAAATAGTATTTAGCGGCCTTCCGGGACGCCGGCGACCGGTCGGCTTCAAGAATAGGCAGCACAGATTCATAGTCTCTAGAGACAAACATAATATGTGGCCGAGCCAGGTCCAGAGTCACAGCTTCGTTTTGTCAGCGATAAGTGGCTGCATGGTCCGTTCTCTTATCTTCTCATTTCTAACGAAATCAAAGCACCGTATCCCCAGAATCCGCCGCAAGCACCTGTTCTCAAAGCTCAGAATACGGTTGTTTTGCAACTTTTTACAACCGTAGAGCAGCACCGACAGAGTGCAGGCATTGAACTGGCGGCATTTGGTTTTTATCTTGTACGGCTTGGAATCCCAGATATTTCGAAGTGCCATCTCCCGTAATGTGTACCCCTAGGTATCTGAAACTGTCGTCACTCTCAATGATCTACCCATCGTTAGTCAGAGGATACTCAGGATCCGGGCAGGGATGGTTGCACATAAAGTTCGTCTTTTTCGCATTGATTTTTAAACCATTTAGCCTGTCGATTATTTCCTGAATATCCCCGGCGGAGTTTTTCAATATGACAGTATCATCTGCGTATTCGAGGAATATAAATCCGACTTGAAATTTACTATATAAGATCAGACTATTTTCAAATATGTCTACGTGCCTTGCTATAAATACATTTTTACAATATCGTGTTGCATAATTTTATTTGCCGCATCTACTGACTGCATATTGCACTTATTTGCTTAGGTCACGCATCGATAAGGTCATATTGAAAAATGCAACTGCGTCAATATATTAACTATTAATTGATACGCATTTAATTAATTCGTGTACATAATCAGACATCACGTAATTATTAGCGTGAGAATTGTATTTTTTATCGATTGATATTTCCGGATTGTATTTTCTAACACGTAATAATTTTAATATCTGTTACAATTTCTATCATAAATACGATACATTTCACAACCACGAACACACAAACTGAATTTCTAATGTACTACTGCACTAAATGTACTAAACTTTTTGTATGTTGATTGTTTTCAGTTACATTCTTTACTGTTCGTTTCAAAAATAGGGCATACTTATTGATTTACATAATGCAGGATTCATAAAATTTCAAGTGTTTGCTAGACAATAATTCAAACTATTAGGTATCAAAACTTGCATTATCAAATTAAAATAAAAGCTCATGTATTATAACTGCGTGTCTTGAACTTGTGGCCTCCGATATCGAAATGTGTGCTCTTACCAATTAACCATCTAGGTAATAAAGACTTTCATCGACAAGTTACTCATATTAGCTATGGTTACTTAATGGTAATGGTAGTTCTAGAAAGTGTCTACTTTAATTGTCTTTAATTATGGCTCCATCTGTAATCGGACATCATCCAAATTCTATCCAGATTCTACTTGATAACTTATCTTATTACTTACTTATCATATAAGTATTTCAAACGCTTTCACTTTTACCAATTGTCATTTTTATAGGGAAGTTAGGGTCTTAATTTTATAGGAAATTAGAAGTAGTAAGTTATTTTCCATGGTGGACTATTGAAACTTTATACTTGAGAGATATTTTAACAGATTCTTATGTTATTCAATATCATTTGAACGATTACGTCAATTATTTAGATTCATTATTTTCTTGCGTGTATGGAGATGGCATTTTGAAATAGTTGACCGTTAAATCATTATTTATTAAATGAGGCAAATTGATATTATTATTTTTGACATATTATGTCACTCGGGTATTCCCAGATTCATATGTCCTATTGTGGCTGCAAAATACATTCCTCACTGGTTTCTTTAAATTATTGCTGTCACTCAAAGTGTTGACATAACTCTAGGAATTCCCTTCCATATATATATATATATATGTATACAGACTTGTATCAACACACAAAAAATGCTCTAAATTTCACGTTTAAAAGATATTGTTAAAGTAAATAAAAAAATACCATTAGGCAAGAGGTCAGTGTCCGCGCTCCACATCTGGGGATTAAGGGTTCCAAAACCACACCTGCTGAATTATTAATATTATCCAAAAATACTACAGTGGATACCAAAATGGTTGAGTAATCGGTTGACATCTAATTCTCGTGAAAAAAAAAGCCAGAATATGTCCTTACTATGTGGAAGTCTATAATACCCAATTTCTGAGGTGGCCAGCTTCTTACCGTGTAAATCCATATACTCTGATTTACAAGAGACTATGGTAAATAATCATTGTACAAGATAGATTAACAGTTTGATATAAAAAAATATTATTTCGTAATATGTGGCGTAGCTACATATCCAGCGCCCTTGAGCAAGTAAAATCGATACGCTTCCTATAGTTTCTAATTATTTTTAGCTCTCACGCCTTTTTAAGATTATTACTTTCAAATTCTGAATTATTTGAAACTGGTAAACTTCCATATGTGAAGTACAAATATAAATAATTCAGAATTTAAAATCAATTTCCATCAAGCACCATCAGTCGAAAATATTAATTATTATTACTTTCTTCTAGAAATTATGGTTTATCGTTTCTTTTTTAGCTTTCACGTACCATAAAACTTTATTTCCGGGGAAGTTCCGTAATTCAGGAAATTCAGGTTCGATTCGCACATCCATCGGATTTTAAAACTCTAAAAATGCAGAACTGATTGCCAATTATTGGGTTGAGTAATTGTCTGAAAGTTCTCGTGAAAAAATAATCCATCAAGACGTCTTCACACTGCGGAGATGAATACACTCCACTTTTGGAGTGGATATCTTTATATGTAGATCAACATACTCGACTTTTGGAGTGAATAAAAACACATTAATTATACATACGTATAGATTTGATTAAAGAATACATATTCAACCATTTCTAGTAAATAAGTGTCAATTATCTTTAAATGTCTCGTAATTATTTGAAACGAAATGGAAAGGCCGGCATTTAAAAGATAAACGCCGAAAAGCGAAACTGGTTCCCTCGTTAGCTAAGTACTACGTCGGCCCACTTGACCAATGAGATTATTTGTATGCCATGCTAGTCACTTGGCGAATTTAGTGCTGTCCTTCAAATTAATTGACAACCAGTTCGCGCGTCGTGCTGGATATTTTGTAATGCCATCTATTCAAAAACGTTTTTCGATAGCTATTTCGTTTGCAATCATTACATCATTGTCAATGTCAACGTCTACTGCAAATACATATTATATTATATTGAATACTTATTACATATAACAATTAGATATTTGTTACCATTTCCAGTTCACAATCAACATATTACTCATTGCAAGAAATGTATGACATGGGTATTGTATTTTTGTTTTTGATTTATGCCACCACAAGACTTGCAACTTAGTAACAGGCGATCTTAAACCAATAACTTACCTAGAACCACTGAGCCAACGCAATTTATCAGTATTTAAATGAATATCAACTGTATAAAGGAAAATGGACGTAACCCACACTGACCAAAATTTACAAAAGGCACAAAAATTATATTTAATGATTTTGGGCTAAAGTTAAAATATTAAATAGAAGTGCATAAAGATTAAAACTGTTATTTTATTTACCCAATTTACCGAACTGCATGCGCGCCTAGCAATTCGGGAAATACATGTTTGATTACCCATCTGTCGGATTTTAAAAATCTGAATATGCAGGCCTGGATACCCGTTGGGTTGAGTAATTGTCTGACAAACTGACGAATTCTCGTGAAAAATAATCTGTCAAGACGTCTTCACATTGCGGAGATCCATATACTATTTTTTCGTAGTGGGTATCTTCACACTGTGTAGATCCATATGTTCCACCTTGGGAGAGAACATGGTATAAAAAAATATATATAATCAAGAAAGAAAAAATATAATTATTGATGTGGTCGAAGTCTTTTTTCTTGGCCAAAAAATTGTCAGACTATGCTTTTTCCAAACATAAAATCTAAATTTAGATAGTTATTTGGTATTTCCAGCTTACATCCTTTTAATAGAACGTGTATTGAGATGCATGCTTTGTGACTATCCAATAAACCTATTTTGAAAACACTGAGGGTTATGTCCTTTTCGTTTTCCATAGTCGATATTATAACGATTGAAAATAATTAAAAAATACCAATATTAAAGATATTATAATTATATCGACACACTGTTTTTGTACAAATCTTATACAGTTAAATGATGAATGGTATTGAAAATAATGATTTTATTATTAAATATTTATTTTTTAAATAAATAACATTTTTATACCAACCATATTAATTTCTCAACATTAGTAAAAAAAGGTGCTAATAAGTGAGCTAACCGCTTCTTTTGCGGACTTGTAATTAAAATTTGGGCTATACTTTGGCTTGGTAATCTATAATGATATCCTAGAATGAAATACATACAACATACTTGATTAAATCAGCTATAAGACTAACCAATCACGACTCATGGATTAAAAACATAACACAGTATCTTTCTTTTTTATATTATAGTAGTTAGCTTTCATTTGTATTCCGTTAAGTCCTTCTTTAACAAGTGGTTCCTTCGAGCATGTGTAGGGTTGCAGCACTATTTGCGATACAACTAGTGAGTGTGGAAAGTGAAGTTGCGATTCGCTCATAAATAAATTATTTATTTTTATTGATAATCGGACAAGGCAAAGGATGCGCATTACTATAAGGAGACAGTCTTCCTCAAAGTTTTGTCAATAAATTTATAAAAATTATCTCACAAACAAAGAGTTCAGATTTGATTGAAATTGTTCTTACAAACTGTAGCGAAACTTGTAGATCTACACTTGTAGATTCACAATGATTCTTCGGTTAAATTTCTAGTTCATTTTATTTCGGTGCTTGATATAACTAAATATTAAAAGTATATTAAAGTTTTATATAAATACCATCCATAGAGTGAAATATGGAGTCTTGAAGCTTCATTAGCTAATCCAGGAATAATTGCATGAACACGTATCTTGATTTTTTGGCTTAAATCGCTTTGTAAAGTATAGTTTCATTTTTTTGCAATCTCTTATTATTGGCACATCTTTGCATACGCACATAATTCGTACCTGTTTTATAAACACATGTGTAACACAAAAATGTACTAATTATACAAGAAATTGCAAAACATAAAACAATACTTTACAACGTGACTTAAGCAAAAAAATCAAGATACGAGTTCCTGCAGTATTGGCGACGATATGCAGATCGTAATTTTAGAAAATAAAAATACGTATGCATTTAAATATGAATGATTCTATCTGATTATCAAAGAATATAGGCATTCAGGGTTATTTATGATCTGGTGATTTAGCCGTTACATTCATTTACAATAAATAATACTTTGAATTTTACAATAAATAAAAAATTGAATAAATGCAAATCATTATGCTGTTCAATTAATATATTTAATGAAGTATCACCATTGAGTGGAAACTGTAATAGTTGTTTAATAAAAACTACTCACCGTAACACAATCCTCGAAATAATTTCATTGAAATTTTGTTTCATCTTGAACTTCGCTGCACATTTTTCATTAAATTAACATAATATCCGATCTCTCACAGAGTTAAAAATATAATTCAGGCATATTGTTTTTCATTTGCAATTCTCAATAACTTACACTTTTTAAATAAATGGATATACATTTTCATGGTATAGTGAATTAATAAACTCAATTGTGGACTTAAAGCAATTTTTACAAAGTTATCATAAATATGTGGTTGTATATTATATTTGCTATATTTCATAAATGTATACACGTTATGGGGTCGTGTACCCTGAAATGAAGAACATGTTTATTATGTCATCATAAGAGGTCGTTTGAAGAGCGCTGGATGAAGCGCGGTTTCAAATCATCTTCTTTGCTTACAGTCAGTGCCGCACTGTGGATAGGAGACGAACTTGTGCAAAAAAATTAACGAACCATCTATTAACATATTTTCACTCTCAATAATTTGTACGTTTTTAACTTTCTAGTTCTTTTTCAAGTATTTTACAGACGTATCTTTTATTTTAATAGTATCCAAATACCATTGTAAATGATTTTTTTTCAGTTTTCATTTTAAAAGCCGCTCATCATATTCAGGCGCCCTTGTGGCACAACACTGTCCTGATTATGGTATAGCCTTCACGAAAACAACAGTCTCCATTAACACCAGTCTTGATAGTTTTATTTTATATAAAGTAAGCGGCATGGAAGTTCTTATAAAAAAATTAACAGATCCTTTCTCTATTATTTTATTTGTGTGATTTTCATCCAGAAATTTATAGCACAAAGAAAAAAGATATATTATAGACGAATAGCCCGATGTTGCTTGGTGGCAAAATTGTGGAATACAAGTTTTAATAGACTAAAGGGCATTTTTTTATTCGTAAACCTTTATCTGAAATGAAAATAATCCTAACATTTGATTGCCTTTAGAAATACGTCATGACTTCAAGATAGTAATAAATTCCAAATCGATAGCCAAGTCTGCAAACCAGTTAACTCCACGCATGATCGAAAAATCGGTTTTATCCAGCTTTCATTTTTCTATAATACCTACACAGAACGCACAAAAATTACTTAAATGCGTAAAATCATCCTTACATGCCGGTCAAATCCACGCAGTGACATACACATTCACCCAAGTTTTTACTGTCGCTGAAAATGTCATGCAAATGGAGTTACCAGGTTTGCAAATTAAGACATCGTATTGTCAATATATGTCGATAATAATACTAATCAATATGTCTATAAAAAAAACAGTATAACTTAGCAAGTAGTTGACCACCCATTCACGTACTATAATGCCCTGCTAAGTAAAAACACAGTGACAAACAGAGTGAATTACATGCAAGACACTATGTTTTTACATAGCTGGGCAGTAAACGTATGCAATATCACTCGATTACAGTATTATCAATGACGCGATTTTACGTCATCAGCTCTCAGCGATAATTTTCCAAATGTTGTAAATAGAGTCATCCGCCTGTAGAGTGTTAAAACAAGAGCATATATTGTTATGATGTGGACTTTCTAGCATTAATTGTCATTGTTAATCGATGAATCTAATAAATTACAAATACTTTCGATAAGTGTGTCAACATGGAAATTGCAGATTTCAAATAATTGTAGCACGATTATTTAACAAATTCACTTTTGCGATAGTAAATCAGCAGGATTAAATAAATAATTTGTATTATTCGTCCTTTGTATTTTTTTCAAAGTTGCGGCCCACAGTTTGATGAGAGTTCGCTTGCTTGCTAGGTATTACTGAATGGGGGGTTTCCCAATAATTGCGTCTCATTGCATAAGATATAACGACCTTGGCACATTTCGATACCAAAAGTTCGTCACCTCTCGAGCAAAAATATTACACACACAAAAAACACGTTTAAACCATTCTTGTTATAAAAGCTAGCTATAATAAATGTCTTTCTTTAAATAATAAAAAAATATAATATCAATTTTTTACTCTTACTACATAAATTATAAAGTATTATCTAAAATGTTAATAAAAAATATTGCCAAAATCACATTTCAAATTTTAAGCCATGCTCATGTGTGTGAAGCATTTGATTCTCGCACAAAATTAAGAGTTTTATTGCCTTTATTGTTTTACACGAGAGAATTAGTTATCAATTAATCGCTTATAACGTTACACTGCAATCTCGCTCCGCATTTTTTCAATTACTGAATTTGAACACGCATTCCTCAAGCACAATCACTTACTAGCTCAACCACTGAAGCATTATTACCTATTAGTACACAGTGTACTCCAAGTGTAACATGGATATGTACTTTTTTACACCATGTTTGCTCCCAAAGTGGAGCATATGGATCTACCTACTCTGAAAAAGGAGTATATGGATATCTGCAATGTGAAGACGTCTTGATATATTATTTTTAACGAGAATTGTTTCTCAGACAATTTCTCAACTTAATGGGTATTCAGTCCTGCATTTCTGGATTTTTATCAATTAATTTAATTATATATAAAAATCATTTATTGCGCACCAAAAGTTAAATAATATGAAATAAGTGCAAGATATGAAAAAATAACGGCGGAAACAGAAAGACAACATTCCATGGTAGATATTATGTATACACTGAGCGCTGCATCCGATCACTTAGAATACTTCCTCCCTTCCCATCTGAGACATAATTCAATCATTCAGACGGGCTATCGTACTTCATCCAATACACACGCACACGCTAGTCCTAATTTTAATATAAAACAATCATTTCTGTTAATATCGAGCAATGTTTTTATTACATGATGATGTCATTAGAGTTATAGATTTTTTAAGGAGTACATAAACTATGAAAACGTTTCGACCAGTATATTTTGGAGAAATGAAATAAAATATAAGTTATGGCCATTTCTATCACAGGGCTCAGTGTTAAGTTTAGTGTTAATTGAAAATTACCTAGATGGAATACGAACCGATTTATATCCGTTTCTTAATTAATTATACCTTCCTAACTAACCACAGAGGCCAGTTAAATTGTTTTCCATAAAAAATATGTATGACATAACATTTATTATGTGATCGATTTTCCTTGATCATGACCATGGCATAAATTAAAAATGTTTGTAATAAATTGGACCTCCATGAGTCCGTTTTATACCTAATTTAGAATTCTGCGGTCAATCGCACGTGGCTTGTAAAACTACTATAAAATACCATAGCATTTATAATTCGACTTATTTATATTTACGTGATTTTGAATGGATATAATTTCTTAGAAATTCACGAACATTCTTTTAGCGTTGATGGCTGAAGACCTTGATATGCGTTGAAAATGTTACGTCAGGAAATAAATGCAGAAAACTTGTCACTAAATAAAATTTAAAATGTCTTTACAAAAAATCTATGCGAAAAAATACCGTACAAAATTTTATTCCTGTGTAATATGCTCATTATTTGTATTATTCTTCGGTGGTCAAGTTGGTGCCGGTGAATCGCTCGTCATTGAAGGTCGCAGGTTGTGTAACATCATAAAAAGGAACGTGTTTTAATTTGTATTTAAATCCTCTACGATTTAAGCTTCTGTCTGACTACAAATCCTCATATAAATCATTTTTAAGACACATCTTCATATGTGTCACATGTCATGGAGCGGGCATAATAAAAATATACTTATGTTGTGTAGTTTTGATCTTTGAATAACAGTTAAAAAAAAAAAAAAAGATTTCGTTGTTATTTTACCATCCATATCCGAGACGAATTCTTTGAATGCAACCTATTACTACCGGTAGGGTAGACCTGGACTTTAAATTAATAAAATAGCTGATGCTCCCCATTTTCCACTTACCAATTCCAAGTTTTAAATTCCAATGGGCCAATAAATAAATCCTTCTTGGTTTTAAGCTGCAATAAGCAAACATATCCGAAAGAAGTTAATTGAATAGTATTATTATTTTCACTAATGATATTTACTAATTTAATACTATAAATAGTAAGTTA
>JAGVSQ010004558.1:0-19178 GCA_022683975.1 Rhyacophila evoluta | reverse complement strand
CATTCCCCGGATCGTTAGGCGCGCACGCTACCAACTACGCTACCGGGGAGACAAATAATTATACAGTAAAATATTATATTAAAAGACAGTTACTATAAATAAAGTGTATAATATTTAATTAGTACGCGGTTAAAATACCGTATCCGAGTGTTTTGATATTCGATTGTTAAATGCAATTATTAACTGTATGGAAGAGGACAAAATTTGCATCCACTGATGAAAATGAACATTGAAAATATTCATGAATACTCTCGTACTGAATCATAAAATAATTTATATGGAAATTTTGCTCTCGATATGCATCAGGCGCTGATTTCTATTAATCTACATATTATAATGAACACTTCTTTAATTTAAAATCACAGTTTATTTTTTTCTACATATCAACATTTCCAAGGCAAATGGGAGTAGGTGACATTTTGAGTTATATACAGCGTTAAATTAACTTAAAATGTTATCCTTACGCTGGCAAAAAGGCGTTTTACATAGATTAGAAGATTTTCTAATATTGGTTTCAATATGTCAATATTTTCAGCTTACAGAGAAAAGTTTTTTTAAATTCTATTATATCTAATGTTTGCTTGATATGTATTGTCAACATTTATAGAGGTACTCATTACGGGAGATGGCATATCGTAAAACTAACTCGTTATTAAGATAAGAATAGTTAGAGCAATTTTTAAATGCACTTGAAATACCTAAGACTAAGTTGTACAAGGTAAAAACCAAATTTCGCTTGTTCAATGCATGCATTCTGTTGATGCTATTCTATAGTTGCGAAACATGACACTCAACAAAGGCCCAAAGGCCAAAACCAAACAGATTTTGGTATTACGGTGGTATTACTTTGTTTGTAATAAAGAGGCAAAAAAGTAATGTTTCAATGTTGGCCCTGATTCGGTCACATATTGCAAATACCTCAACAGAGTTTTTACATGACCTAGCTATTATTTTAACCCTTCGGTTCTCGGCGCCCTGTCTAAAAATATACTAACTATAGAATGTATTTGGTGGGGTTACAGGATGTAGATATAATTTGGAAGGAAGCAAGAATACTGGTGGGTTACGGGGATTTTTGGACGTGGCATGTGGTGTCCATATGCTTCATTTGATGAACGGATACGGAAATGAAAAAAGAATAATAAATATTTTTTTCTAAAATTAAAATATATATAATTTCTTTTTTTTCAACGCCAACTAAATGCGAAGAGAAAATTTAATTTCATTATTCCAATCATTTAAAATTACATTTTATTTTAATTGGCATTAAAAAACATTAATGACAATTCCCAATTTAGATAACTAGCAATTACTATTTTGCCAAAGGCATTTATTTGTTCTTCTAACGAATCCATTCGGGATTGAAGTTATAACCAATCAATTTTATTTATATGAAATGAAATTATTGATAAGACGACGTGCCTATCAGTAAAAAATATATCCTTGAGACTTGTATAAAAAATATCAAAAAAACCTACATCCATTTCGGTGAAAATAAAAGATTTTTCAACATTTTTTATCAAATATTTGAACTACAAACACTTTCAGATAAAGCAGAGAAACAAAAAAAACTCCTACATTTGAAATCTCTTTTTTGTCTATGACAGTTTTGTCGATCATTTCCTTTGACATAGAAATAATACCGATTTTCATTATTTCATTAATATAGGTTAAGTCGAAATGTCAAAATGTGATTTCAAAAATTACCACCAGATGGCAACGTGCATGCTACTTCCATATTAAAACAATGGAAGATTACTTCAATTCTTGATCATACTTTTATTTAATCATTTGCAATGTCGTATTTGTTCGTGTTTATGAACTATTGTGTGCTGAAACAATAAATATAATATATTATATCATATAAGTATATATCGCATCATCAGTTTGGATGGATTGATTGCTAAATGCAGAAGTGTTTTCATTGTTTTACATATTTTAAGACCTGACTGTGTGAATAAAGCAATACAATTTTTCAGTTTCATGAAAACAACAGAAGAAATGTGAAGTAGAAAATATTAAAACATACATACTTGTTATAACACAGAGCACTTAACCATCTCTTGCATAGAAAGGTACTATATTGTTTTTTCCCTTCATTATATATACCGTGATATTACACTCTTGTTTACCTGATGTCTAAAAATACTTCATAACCAATAGAATATTCTCGAAACTAAAGTATTAATCATTTTAGTAATTTATTATCTGCCTTTACTTTTATCATATGTGTTTGATTTATTTGCGTACCATCCTTAACTTTCTTTGACATTCGAGAAGATTAAAAATAGTAATATGACTTTGTTCACAACTTTATTATCACCTTACCTGTCAAACTTGTTTGTAAAACAATTGAATTATAGATCACGTGATTTAGAAAAGCCACCCAGATGCTAAAGTATGGAATGTTTTGTGTGAGTCAGATAATTGTCTAATAATATAGTATTTACTTTGAGTAACTAGTAACACAGTATTTCCGGAATAAATAACATCTTTATGAAGTTCCAACTCTTTCAATTAAGCACGAATCATACCAAATCTCTATTTGAATAACTTCCTGACAAGATAATTTATTCAAATCACAGACTACCGAGTGTCAGATGAAATCTTTAGTCATCTTTGTTCGAGATTATCTTTGGAAAGAAATGGTATCTAAAAGATATATGCACTAGTTAATCGTATCATATAAACCTTCGAATCATTAAAAATTGCTGCGAAATGAATAATAATAATTATTATTTTTTAATTTTTATTACTATTTGGGAACATAACAGCACATTTTCTTTGCAATATTAACGCATTAATTATCTTATGCTTATTGTTTGTCTAATATTTAAGATAAAAACCCGTTATAGGCCATTATTTAAAAAAAATCTAGTAAGCTGCATGATGCACGAAGACTAAAAAAATAATAAATGAAATCCGTTTGCCTATATTAGCTGCTGTTACCCATTCGTTAATTGCATCATTTGATAAACCACAAACGCTTAATTCCAGTTCAAAATTTGGTAAGTAAAAAATGCATTGAAGCTCAAAACTAGTTGTAACTAAGCTAACGTAAAAGCATTTATATGGTTTTTAATAACTTATTTCATTGTTGTTTTGCTTTTTATTTGGTGTACATATTTAAACAGTCAAAATTAATAAATGCAGCTACTACATTCTTGGTTGTAACGCATTGTTAAGAACAATTTGGAAGTGTTTTTATTTGTTCCGCTTAAATAAAACAAAAGTTTATCTATTTATTTTTGAAACCAAATTGGTAAAAACTAAATAAAAATATTTATTGATTACAGCAAAGAAACTTACATAGAATTTTGTGCTTATTATAAATTTAAATTTAACATAAAGAAACTCAAGTAGTTTTCAATACAACAAAAAGGGTGTGTCTGTAATATGCGATGTGACTGTGTAAAAATATCGATATCCCATAAACAAAACTTGGTTCCATTCTGCGAAAGTGTTCAACAAACTTATAACAGCAATTTACGTTGAGTCGACATTTTTCTTATATCCAGAGGAAAAAAAACTTTTCAGTGAAATTTTTCAACTTTTCTCGAGGAATAACTGCGTATGTAAAAAATGCTTTACGAAATTTTCTCCCAAGAAAACCGCGTTTCCATTTTTACGATAATGAATATTTTCATATATAAGGGAATTTATATCGCATACTTTGTTATAAATTCAACGAAATTTTCTTGTGCATTCCTGAAAAAACAAATGTGTTAAAAAATACTTGAGAAATTTATTTACTAATGCTATTTTTCATTGTAAAGAATATGTTAATTTCTTATCATTATAATACGTCAACAGTACAGCAGAAAAAAGGTGTTACGTATTTATCATACCAATTAGATTAATGACAATATTAACGAGACTATATTTTTGCGAGTTTATGTCTTCCTGGTAACATAGAGATTAGCTTGCGTGCCTTGCAATTAGGAGAATACAGGCTCAAAGCCTGAATCTGCTGGATTTTTAAAAATCCAAAAATACAGGATTGAATGCCTATTGGGTTGAAAAATTATCTGACAAGCAATTCTGATGAAAAATACTCTAGACATGTCTTAACATTACGGAGATGCATATACTCCACTTTCAAAGACGACATCTTCCTACTGTGTATATCCATATACTCCACTATCCAAGAAAATATAGTTTATAAAAAAAAAACTGTAATATAATAGTCTCCTCGGCAGCTGAGAGGTTAGCGTTCGCGCTTTTTAACCAAGGATTGCAGGTTTCATTTTTACAGTTGTTGGATTTAAAAAAAATGCATAGGCCTGGATGTCTAAAGGGTTGAGCAATCAACTAACAATCAATTTTCGTGAAAAAACTGTCAATATAAGTCTTGATAATATGGAAATCTATATGCTCCATTTATATAGTGGTCGTTTTCACTGTGTTGAGATTCATATGCTGTACTTTCTTTTTTATAATGTATACATATATAAACAAAACATGTTCACGTATATAAACATTTAAATGTATAGCAGATATATTTACCTGCACTGTATACGTTTATAAGGCATTATAGCGTAATACTTAAATGACTTGTTTTAACGAAAGCAATATTTTTGACACCATTATTGATAATCTGTTCTTAACTCTTAGCTATAATAATAATTTAGAGTTTAACTAGTATTTATAGGCAATCCGAATGAATATATATATGAATAAAAATAAATTCATTTAATATGCCTTTTTAGGGAAAGACCAAAAATTATATTTTTTAATTATAATATATTTTCTTCCGAATATTCATTGGCCATCCAGTCTTGCATTTGTTGATTCTTTTAAAACCAGCAACTATGGGAAACGAAGCCGCGATCCATGTCAAGAAAGCGCGTACACTAACTCATTGGCTTGCGAATAAGCTTTTTATA
Source organism: Rhyacophila evoluta (assembly GCA_022683975.1). Taxonomy (NCBI): domain Eukaryota; kingdom Metazoa; phylum Arthropoda; class Insecta; order Trichoptera; family Rhyacophilidae; genus Rhyacophila; species Rhyacophila evoluta. The sequence goes on along the minus strand of JAGVSQ010004558.1, from coordinate 14,292 downwards.
TAAAGCTTTATTTAAAAATGATGCTAACATATTTTAATTCAAAGTCAGTTGTATTTTTAATACAGAATCAGGTTTATAACAATAGCAAGCAGATATAGCGCAATGGCAATTCATTACTCAGGAAAAAGCAGAAAAGCTATCCACACAATGTTTTTTAATCATCAAAGGTAGAGAAATGAATATGGAGGTAAATGTTCATTGCAAAAGCGAGTGTATCCGTCATAACCTTTGTGAAAAATTTCCCGAGAAATATTAAATGAGTATTATCACAATTACTATTTTACAACAAACAAAAAATAAAATCTGCATTATAATGATTGCTTTGTCAGTCATTAAATGGAATTTTTCTAGGTTCATTTTCATATCATGACAATACTCATTAATAACACTCTGCCCAACGTTTACAAAGCCATTTTTATTAGTGAAAGAAAATTTATTATCACTGAAAATGCTGTATATAATTCTATCTTTATCACTCGGCTTTGTCTGCGATAGATTCAAACTCGTTCTTTGTTAAAATTCATTTTAATCATATTGTTATCGAAACACATTTAAATATTTAACTATATATAACATATTCAGTCATTTTCTAATCATCAGTGGTAATTTTAAAAGTTAAAAAATAAGCAGTTAATCTAAAAATTATTACCAAAATTACACGTGAAAATTTCACGTGTCTACTATTTACCGTTTGGGAAAAGTTTGTGTGACACCCACCCAAATACATTTTTTTCATTTATACCTTCTTCTTCTTATACAATGTTTGCTTCCAAAATGGAGCATATGGATTTACACAGTGCGAAAATATCCACTCCAAAATGAGGGTATATGGATCTCAAGACAGATTATTTTTCACTCAATGAGAATCCAGTGCCGTATTTTTGGATTTTTAAAATCCCCATAGCGAATTAAATCTATATTCCCCGAATTACTAGACACGCACGCTTCAAACTAAACTACCAGGGAAACCGGAGATATATAATAATATAATCGCTAACCCAATTATTAAATCCAAATATGTAGGATTGAACGCCCATTGGTTTAAGCGACTGTCCGAGAACCGATTCATGTGAAAAAAAATAGTAGTACATTATAAAGACTCTTTTGAAGTAAATTTATGCACACTGTTTAGATCCATATGTTCCACTTTCGGAGCAGAAATGGTAAATGTGTAACTGTCAATTATTTATCATTTCATAAAACTTATGTAACCTTTTCTCAATGAACAATTCATACTTCGAAGTAATTTCCAATTGAATTAATCCATTTTGAATATTAATCAAAGTTGTACGCTGATAAAATTACAATATTACGCCAGTGTTGTTCAATCAAATTATGTATTTCTACTTATTGTTGAAGTTTCATCATACTATAATATTACTAAATAGAGGTAGCAACATTATATACTAATAACAGGCTTCACCCATCAAACGCCATTGTAACATCGGCTCGTACGTAGCTTTTGTTACCTTAAGCAGGTGCATTATACATACGCTGCATTATCCAACCTGCCAAGTTAGAGGCTTCATACATCCAACTAAAGAACAATATCGCAAATCCTTGACAATAGTTCAAGGATTATCTATTGTATTTTATTTAACATATTTCTTTTATGTTTTCATTCTGTCAATATTCTGAGTGATGATGTAAACTTCTTGCTGTATTTTCGTGTACTCTTTCCGGTTCTAAACTTCTTCGATACGTATTTCATTCAGGGTTGAATAATCTAATTTTTTATATTAATATTCTATTCTAACGTATTTTTTCTAAACAGAAGTTTCCCCTTATTCAATTTTCAATATTGTCTGTTTTCTTTATAAGACATCTAAAAAATACTCTAAAACTACATTCTAACATATATGTTAATACATAAACGTATAAAAGAATATGAAGAAAATAAACGTCATATTACACTTTTCATTGTTGCTGAACGGACGTAAAACATGAACACAGTATACAGCAACCTAATAAGACATATACATACGAATAAACTTTCGAATAGGCTACTATGTTGTCTTTAAATTTACTATAAATAATTGATGTTTCATTAAATGTAAAATCCTGTCGTAAAATAAAGTTTAAAAAAAAGCTCTCCATAGTATTGAAAATTTACTTAAAGGTATAAAATAATTGTTAAATCTCTCAAAAGACTAGCTAATTTCTTATTTAGCTATAATTTAAATCAGCTATTGTTGCCAATAAGGTTAAATTATGTAATTTATAGAAGAGAATAGTACCAAAGATTTTCCTTTGGGTCTTAACAGTACGTAAAATACAATAATTATAACTAAATATTAAAGCGTGTGCTAGAAATATTGAATAGTGAATGATATGCAAAATCTAATGCCCATTGTTCATACTAATATATTTGATTAACCGTCATTTAAAAATTTCTCAACTTTTTCTGGTTAAAATGATTACAAATACTATTAAAAATTCTTCTTCATCTACAACTTTGTGCTGATGGGGACGCGGTAAATACTTCATAAAATCGAAATATGACTAAATTCTGGCACACGCTTTAAATTTAGTCACACTTATCCATATTTCCTGAATTTAAGTTTCTAGTTTTTAACTGACGTAGTGTAAATTCAGTATTATGATAATGACCACCACACATTTTTTCCCTCCCATGGAACGCTCTGTATTCTACAGTGGCGACTATGTGAATTATCGATGAGAATCACTGCACTATATACGATTTCTATTCTGATAACTAAACTGCAAAAATTACAGTAATATAATTTATATTTGCTATAATACAGCATTAGTTATTTACTGAGTTTCAATCAGCAACGAAGCTTTGACCGTTAGTGAGTATAATGTTATAATGTACGTTTCAAAGCTGTCTATTCAATGAACGTTTTCAATTCAGCAGTGGTACGATCATAACATTATACTCATTGTCGCTAATTTTCTGTACGAGGTTACTAAATACTACTGACAGGATAGTAACGGGAGCTTTTCAAATAGCAGGTAATAATTAATATGTTTGCAATTGTTGGATTCATAGAGCTTTCCATAGTAATAGCATTACAAATAACATGGAAGCGCACCCACTAATTTTGAACAAGATCAAATATTGTATATTATTTCTAGAACTCACCGCGTTTCATACGTATATAAATAAGAGTGATATAATATATAGTGAATCATTACATAGTCTTTCTCTTTATTATATCAGTTTCCTATGCGGAGCATATGACTACCACGTGGCGCTTCCGGGATTTTTGTCGCCTCCCACGTCATGACAATACCCTGTAATTCCGCTGAATATATCATATAGATAGCAGCCAACGGTCTTTCGGGATGCCAAAATCACATCAATCTCAGGCTTCAAGCTTTTTCAAGGCACCCAAAGCTAGTTCTGACGCTGCTGCAAAACTTTTAACGTGACTCGGGACTACTCCATCCACTGTCTGTTTTTTTAATATACCTTAGAATCATCTTTTATAAAATATCATAAAAAATTTCCTATATAGCTTATACCGTGGCGTAACTAACGTAAAAATCTCTTCAAAGTTCCAGAAGTGTCCCGTTAGCAACGCCTTGATTGGCGTGCAATAGAGTGTGCGTGATTCCTATTCTAACTAATTATGCCCTGTTATATTAAGTGTTGTCGAAAAAATACATTCTCACTCGCTGTAAATTTTTTTGATTATTTCAAAAGCTAGAAAATTATTATTCATAGAGACCAAGTCACAATGGCCGATCGACCCTACAACAGGTCGAACCGATTTAAAAAAAATCTTCCTTTTCAATCGACATATAGAGACATTCCTAGAGGATATGATTGGCATCCTGCAATTCATCACATCACACAGTAGGAGATTTTAAAAGACCAAGCTGACAGAGCTTGAAGGTGACGTCACCGTTGCAAGTTAAGAACTGGGAAGTCCAACGTAAAAATACATCAAATATCACAAATAATAGCTATTGAATATTTTCATATCTAAGAAAAAATATAGTATTAATGCAGTGGCTTCCAACTTTTTTACTACTACGCCTCCCAAAAAAAATCCGCGCCTCCTCTGGCAGAAGTTCACGCCCCCAGGTTGGAAGCCGCTGTATTAATGTGTAGATAAGAAAATTATTCACAAATCAATCATGACCGTGCTTAGATTAGATAAATAATCACTTAGGCGTAAAAGTGGAATTTTATTACACGTAATATTAATGACACACAGAACTTACGAAATAATATCGATTTACCTAAAGTCCTAAACTAACAGGTGTGTTATCAATGAGTATACACTCATTTCGTACCTGTGATGCTATTTTTTATTATGGCTGCTAAGTGACGTGCGATGTAGAGGGCCAACGCGTTCAATAACGCAATTCAATAAATTTAAAAAAAAACATTTTAAGAACAATGAAAATTGATGAAAAGTGTCTTTTTTATTTTAATATAATTATATTAATAACGGTTTTAAAACAAAAACGTAACGATCACATTTGAAAATGGAAGGCTTTTTCTATTGTGGAAAATGTTATTAGCACAGCCGTTAGAATGTAGTTTTTCACCTTGTAATACAAAAACGTCTGGTGTTCCCGATTTTTCAGGTAGTTAGTCATGAGGAACGCGAAAACTCATATCGACTCAAATGTCAGAACCACCATTCACTTTTATCGCCTCGTAGAAAAATAGACTATCACCACATTTATCGATTTGAAATATTTATTTTTAATAACGTTACTTCAATTATCAATTTATTAATTAAATTAAATAATATATGTGTGCTTTTTCAGATAGAAATTATTGAGTAAACGACTTTTTATCGTCATTATTTTACTCATATAATATATAAAAATATAATTCGTGTTTCGAATTTTGTGACCTTGAATAAACGTGTAAAGATTTTTGTCTCACTTACGTACGTTACTCACCACTTCGCTCTCTTTTTCTTAACACTAAATAGATTTAATTGCATTTTTTCAATTATTTATTGAGTTATTTGTTTTTTTTTTGCTAATAAAATCTAATTAGTGTTGTATATTATCAATGAAAATTTTAATAATTAATTTATTAATGTAGCATGTTTATAAAATGACATATAAATGTTATACGTATATTTGCGTATGCATGTGTAAATACAAAATATGCCAATGTATAAAAAATGATTTATAAGAACATCCATATTAGACAATATTTTTATTATTGGTTTCCTTGATTTTTAAGTGATGAACATTGTTATTTATTATTTTAACTTTTTTACTATTGGTTTTTTCAATAAATAAATAATTTTATAAAAGAACATTATTTTATTTTCTTAGCGGGTAATTCTAAATTTTGTAGTGGGTTTTGCAATTATCCACGGTTAGTAAGTTGCCGACCACTGCACTAGATGATGCCAAGTGTTCCGTGTCGCATTTATTCGATATCAGATAAATGTAAAAATCAGCAATATCAGCTTCGGCATTTATTTTCATAAAAGGTTACGGAACACTGCCTTTAACCAATAATTTGTAATGTTGTCAAAATATGAATTAAAAATTAAGCAGATTAAGATTATGTCTGGTTATTTGTTCTTCAAGTTATACCAGAACTTATATCAGTTATAGTATTTAATATATACTTTGTTCGTTTATATTTTTTCTGAATTCTTGAAAAAAATATTTTGGTCTAATTCAACATTGTTAAAAAAAGATATTAAATCAAAACAATGCTTTTTTTATGAAGGAACCCATCCAAATAACTCAATACAAACTACAATAATACAAAATTAATCGCAAAATTAAGTTCCGAGCGATATGTAATTGAATTCGACAAAATCTTTTCTTACGGGAAGCATTGGGAAGCCATTTTTCGCAAAATACTCGGTTCATAACGATAATTTGAGAAATTGGTTTTCTCTGAAAAGCATGACATTTTTTTACGAAATAAACAGCGGAGAATAATTTAATCAAACCAAATCTCTGCCTATGGTAAGATATGATTTCATTTTTTTACGAGAGATATTATTTCCTTCTAAAAATATTTCGTTTAATATCGTAATTACAACTTTTCTTATTCTATCGACATGAAATACATATATACCATCCGTATTTACTCCTTAAGTTGACCATATGAACATCTGCAAGAATTCATTTTGTTAAACAATATATTTTTGTTCTTCTAATACATGATAATATCCCTTAGATTATATAGTATCCAGAATTTATCCTGTAATTATTTTTTGGAGGGTTTTTGTAACGATGAATAAAGCAGAATTTGATCAGATATGCCAGGATGTCAATAAAAAAAATAACATACTACAAAAAATGATCTTTTTATTTACCATGCTCGTATCCCAAAGTCAAACATGTGGATCTATACAGCGTAAAGATATCCACTCCGAAAGTGGAGTACATGTATCTCTGCGTTTGTGAAAATGTCTTGACAGGTTATTTTTCATACAATTGTTGAACTCAATGGGCATCCAGTCCGGCATTTTTAGATTTTTTAAATCCGACAGATATGGAATCGAATCTGGATTCTTCGGATTGCTAAGCGCGCATGTTACCAATTATGCTATCAGGAAGACGAAGGAATAATACCGCTAAATAGAAACCGCTAACATAAAAAATCTATTTTAATTATTATTATAACTATGATGAATATAAAATAAAAATCCATTTTTCTGAGCGGATCCATAGGTGCTGAAAGCTAAGTCTAGAAAGCTTACATATCTGTGTTCTTCATGAGCTTTAATTCACTGCCTTCCCTGAAATAACTATATTAAAGCATTATTAAGTTTCCCGTAGCGTAGTTGGTAGCGTGCGCGCCTAGCAATCTAGGGAATGTGGGTTAAATCCACCATCTGTCGGATTTTAAAAAGATTTTGAAAATCCAGGACTGGATACCCATTGAGTTAGTTAATTGTCTGACAAAAACTTGTCGTGAAAAACAATCTGTCAAGATCACATTGTGTGAATCTTCAAATTGCGGAGATTCATATACTCCAGTTTAGGAGTGGATATTTCACGATGTGTAGACTCATACGCTCCACGTTGGATGCGAAAAATTGCATATATTTGTTAATTTTTTTTGGGAGGACCCAAACACCTAATAAATAATTATTATCAGCGTATTGCTCGACACGTTAGGCATCCAATCCATCATTTTTGGATTTTAATTTTTTTTATATATATGCAGGACTTATATCCACTTTATTTGGTACTAATCATTATTTAAATAAATTATTACGGCCAATTGGAGACATCAATTAAAATAAATATATTATAAGCAATATGTTTTAAGGTGCCTTAAATAACCGAAAAAAAATAACATCTAATCATCCAATTATGAAATACGTTCGTGATAACGCAAAAATAAGAGTCATTAAAAAAGAGTAATTCATTATAATTATACAACGTCAGGAATCTAGGTATTAAGAAATAAAATTATTCATATAACAACTGGAAAAATACTTTTTTGTCCTTTATTCGTTTTATTAGACAGACATAATTGAAAAATAAGCCATTATTTGAATTCAAGAAATTTATTCATTCAAGTATTTTTCACCTTGCGTTTTTTTTTTATTACGAACACTGATAAAACATTTCTTTTGTTTCTTTTTAATTTCAAATTTAGCAATTTAAAAAATGACAATTTTGAACGTTCGATAGTAGGTTTATTTATTTTTTATTTTAACCTTTTATTAGAAATTGTCTTTGAAAAAAAACAGTTACATCTAGATACATAATTATTAATTTGTAAAAAAACGTAATAGGCCTCCTTTAAAACCGGAAATTACTGTTTGAATCATATTTCCGTAATGTCTTATAATTTAAATACTGGACTGTATCTTAATCAAATTGTTGAGAACTGTTTCAGATATCACATAAGTATTTTAATTATTATCATTGATATAATTATGTTATTCTCTATGGTTATAATATCTGGGATCGTTAACAAATCAACGAATTCTAGGGACTTTAGGGACTCAGCTCCCAACTTGATTCTCGTGTCAACTTCCGTGACTAAGTTCTCCAATATAAAAGTCACATGGGACTTATTTTCAGTTACATATATATTATAATCAACTAAAGTTAGATGCATGAACTAATTCAGAGAATTTAAAGGGAAATACCGACTGCCAATATCGAAACATTACATAAAAGCAAACTTGAAGTCTCTGAAGACTAAAATTGGTATTTTATCTCTTCTTCCATGTTCGTTCTCTAAGTGGAGCATATGGACACTACGTGCCGCTTCCAAGAATTCCTGTCACCCGCTAGTATTCTTGCATCCTCCCAAGTTACACCTGTATCCCGTAACTTTGCCGAATACATTCTGTAGATAGTATTTAGTAGTCTTCCGGGACACCTATCTGACTTAAACTTTCTTTAGGTATCTATATGTGGCCAAGCCAGGTCCAGCGTCGCAGCTTTACTTTGTCAGTGATAAGTGGACGCATAGCCCGTTCTCTTATCTTCTCATTTCAAACAAAGTCATACCACCGTATGCCCAGAATCCGCCGCAGGCATCTGTTCTCAAAGCTCAGAATACGGATTTCCAAATTCTGAGCCCTAGTTTATTTACTTATTTTGATACTAATTTAATAAGTTATTTAAGAAAACTCAATAAAATTGATCAGGTAGAAGCCTTTTTTCCAGGTCGCAAATTTAACAGACCATCATTTATTCAAACTTAAAGGTTAAATTACGACACTAATTTGGCATTTTGAGCTTACATCCTTTAAATAAAACGTGTATCAAGTTATGTACATTCAGATTATCAAATAAAGCTATTGTGAGAAATTGAAGGTTACGTCTTTTTTTCTTTCCAAAGTTGATATACACACCGTTGTTCCACACACAGATAAAAAATATACACACACAAAACATCTTAACTATCTAATATTTTTATTTATTAATAATAAATTGTAGTATTTCTATTTACTGAATAATAAACATACATTTCTCATCGGAGTTGACTATTACTTATATATGAAAATATATTACTTTAACTACTGAAAACAAACCCATTTGAAGAAGTAAAATATATTTTTACAATAATGAAAGTTTTGCTGACTCAAGCAATTGTATTATTTCGTAAACGTCGAAGAAACGTTTTTGTATTATGGATAGATAAGACTACAGGTCAATTAAAACAATACATAAATAAGTCAAGTGTGTCTTGGCAAATAGATCTTCAAATTAATGATCACTCGCAGAAATTTATTCCAAGTTTTATTTAAAACGAAATGGATAAAGTCTTACATGTAATTACTTGATAAATTATCACTCTATTGAATAAATTCACTATAAAAATACAAATATAAATACGTTGTTAAACCTTAAACAATATAAAAATCTATATTATTTGTCATAGAGTGACGTATGTAGATAAGCTAATCGATTTTCCAATTTTTAACATTTCATTATGATTTTGTCCCCAGTTTTTATTCAGCTTCGTTTTATAGAATTACAGGATGCTAATCACATCAGCTAAGATTATCTCTGAACGTCAATTGAAGGAGAGAATTCAAATATATTTGACCATTTGTTGCATCTGTCAGCTTTGCAATTCGGGATATACATTGGATAATTTTCTAGCATTCAAATTATTGAAGCATATTACGATAAACGATTAGGTGTCTACTCAACAAGGCTCGATATTAACTAGCCTTATTTATTATAAGAACCGAGCATTCTAGCGAACGCCAACCGAGTTATTGGAAAACTTTTCTTGGGTTACTTCTACCACTAAAAGGGGTTAAAAATACCTAAAGAATATTACAACATAGAGTACGTCTAAATATATTATACTTTCATATTAAAATGCTGATTTACATGTTCTAAATATTTATATTTTTATTGGTTGGTATGTTTGCTTATTTAATATTATTAGATATTAAAGTCTTCTTCTTTCATCTTCTTCGATATCGGCTCCCCAAGTCAAGCATATGAACACCACGTGCCACCTCCGAGAATCCCCGTCACCCGCCAGTATTCTTGCGTCCTCGGAGATCATACATGCCAGGTCATAAATAGTATTTAGCGGCCTTTCGGGACGTCAATAACCGGCCGGCTTGAAAAATAGGCAACCCAGGTTCAGACTCTTTTGAGGCATCCACAATATGTGGCAGAGCCAGATCGAGCATCGCAGTTTCACTTTGTCAGTGATAAATGGTTGCATGGTACATTCTATTAATTTTTCATTTCGAACAAAGTCATACCACCGTATCCCCAGAATCACCTGTTATCAATGCTTAGATTACAGTTGCTTTGGGTCTTTGTTGGATCCCACGTTTTGCAACTATAGAGTAGCACTGAAAGAATGCATGCATTGAATTTGCAGTATTTGGTTTTTACCTTGTACAGTTTTTTAAACATTTCGCATGGAATTGAAGGTTGCCCCAGTAATTCCTATTTTAATAGATATTAAAATATTATATATATATACAATTTAAAATATTTCGCATGTTTCTTATTTAAAAACATGAACCAAAATTTTGTAATATTAAACTAATATGACTAATTTATTTAAATATTTCTCCTCTTTTTATCGATAATAAATCCTAATTTTGATTTTATACCTATTTTATATTCACTTTTCAATCGAAAAAGTTTTCCGCTTTCGCTTTTTCGATTTATATTTTTGAATAAATTGTTTGCTTTAATAATTTATAAATATTTAAAACTTCCCTTAAAATATAGGAATAAATCTCAATTTGAAGGCTCAAAGTTTTTCAAAGCATTTATCTGAAGTACGTTTTATATAATATAATTTAAGTAATTTTCTAAGAATTTCTATAAATATTAAGCTCAGCACACCTAAGAAGCAAAAACGTAATTCTCAATATTTACTTAGTACATTAATAATGTATAATATATATAAATATATTATATTATATGGTCTAATTTCATATTTCTGGGCATATTGTTTTTTTTTCTTTTTACCGCTTATCGCAATTTTTCTATTAAATAAAATGACTTCAAATAATTTCTTATAAAAACTCATTTTTAATCAGGAACTATTCTTATATAGCCAATAAATTTACAATAATACTTTTACATTTATAAAACGTATTTTTTTTTGTCTCCCCGGTTAGCGTAGTTGTTAGCGTGCGTGCCTAGCAACTCGGGGAATGCGGGTTTAATTGCCCATTTGACCGATTTTTAAAAGTCTGAAAATGCAGGACTGGATGCCCACTAGATTGAGCAATTGTCTGACAAACGATTCTCGTGAAAAATAATCTGTCAAGACGTCTTTACGTTGCGGAGATTCATATATTCCACTTTCCGACTGGTTTGCTCCACATTGTGTGGATCCATATGCTCAATTTTGAGAGCGAACATGGTATATATATAATGCACAGATTATATTATGTAGATAAAACGCATGTTATGTCGCAAAACAATATCTCGTAAACTACAGAGCAAACAAAAATACAAGAGATGAAGCGAGATCTCTTTATAGTCAATATGATTTAATCAAACTCCATTTTTTTTAATGTCGACATGAAAAAATATTAGTAAATTTAACAGTAACATAAAAAAACATGGAATTTGGTGTAATAATAAAGATTAAAGAGACCTTTTTTCGTCTTTTATTTGGTTTACGAGTATTTGTTTTGTCATGAGCGAAATAGTTAATCTCATTTAAAATCGATACTTTATTACACAAATAAAACAATATTCATTTAACTCTCGTATCAATAGATATTTTTGTTTGTAAAAATACTATTATTGAATAAATATATCAGATGTTAAATTTGAGGGTTGTAGATTTTTACAGTTTTAATTTTTTACTTAGCCAATTTAACTCGCCATTCAGAATTTTCTACTTGCATATAGGTACAATAAATTTGGTGTTTCATACATTACAATTTATAAAATTTATTGCGGGCTATGGCTGTCAAATTTGTTTAAAAATTGATTTATAATTATGGCCAAGCATATCGAAAAAATCTTGATATTCTCTACATACATTGTGTGCTATACTTTATTCAAAAAGTATAACATAAATTCATTGAATTTTGGTTTAAAGTTCTTTGCTGTATAAATGTTTCTACTTATTAAAACTATTGAATTATTAAGCTCACAAAATCTTATAAAGCCTCATAGAGCAAACTTTTAAATCGTGCCCATATTGATTAAAGGCATAATTTTTTTTTTACAAAGAACGAAGCACACCGTCTTTTGCTCGCAAAATACTTCTCCGTGATTACATCGTCACTATTAACCGCTATTAGCTGACCACTATAACATAGCTGAATCTTTGGCATGTCTTGGCGTTGTTGATAGTCTAGATTACATTATAAAATTGGGTATATTTAAAAGTTTATTCAGACTTAAGAATCAACTTCCTATTTTAATAAAAGTTTGATTAGAGTATCCTATTGCTTCATGTATGCTTAATTAAAAAAATTAAATAAATGTAAAATTAAGATTTTAATATCAACGTTAATTATTTTATTTTATTTTTTCAACTGTTAAGCCGAAATAAACCTTTAATAAGGTTTCAGCGGGCTTAAATAAAAAATAAGCTTACGCACCAAATTTCAAAAGATAAGTGAACTCAAACAAACATGTCATTAGTAATTTTATAATCATGAAACAAATATGTTTATGAAAATATTACAGTTTTAAGGGTAGAAACAAAAAAAACTCGTGTATATATTTTATAATCTCAATATTAAACATAAAGCTGCGATTTAAATAATTACAGCTAAAAAAAATTCGCCAGTTTTTTCCGGGTTTTTTTTTGTTACAAACGCGAATAATTTTTAACAACCCAGAAACCTACCGTTGATTTTTAACAAAGTAAGAATGTTACTTGACACGTCACGTTGACAAACAGCTCTCATTAATTGCAATTTCTCCGTATTATAATTTCCCCAAGGTGTTTTTTTTTAGACGAGCAACAAAGTTCAAGTCGATTTTTCTTTTTTATTTATATTATTTTTACGTTGAGTAACTTTTAAAAATTAGGTTGATGAAAATTTAAAAAAAGCTAACGTATGTTTAAGTGTTTTATAATAGTTAATTATATTTCGCTACTAAAATATTTGACAAATAAAGCTCCAAAAATTAAGTAAATATTTGCGTACTAATTATTAATTGTGAAAGAATTTAATTCAATTAATTATTTATCTAAGCGTTTAAAGTTACTAAACTTGATATTTAATTTAAAACAAGTATCTGATTTTCAATAACTTACATTTGTATTAATGTTTATGGTGTGTCAGTATTAAGAAAATGTCTGAAAAATGTATGCCATTTCATGAATAAATACAAAAAATAATAACAAAAAAAATATCAATGAATTTACATATTGTTTATTTATGGTAAGATAAAACATAGTGCATAGCTTTTTTAGTACGTAAGTCTTGGGTCACAGTTTATGTAATTAAATAAAAAAATATTCATACGCTGAATGAGTAAATATAAGTTATAAGTAAGAATAATTCTCGTCAAAAATAAATCTCTACTGATATATTATATATATAATAAACAAAAGAATTTTACAAACACTGATTTTTTCTACAAACTGGATTTCGATGTCTTGAAAGACAGTTGAATAACATTTGGAAAATATGGATAAAAAGAGAATAAAAATAATTTATACTAACTTACAAACTTCTATTTAAAAATAAATCAGAATTTTTTGTCTTTTTTCGCAACTTGTAAATATTATTCAATGCCCTACATTTTTAAGCTTATATTATAATTACCATCCCAGCAAATTAAAGCGCATCAAATATCATATAAAAAAGTATTTATTATCCTTCAACATGGCTTATCTCATTAATTAATAATCTCCACAGACTCATACTAATATTTAGCATGTCCAAATTTAAATTTAAGATACTTTTAACGTTTGGTAAAATATAACAATTTTTCTTATAATGGTCTAAATTTAACGATCTTCCATCTAATCCACATTCAATTCAATGAATTATTTGTAACTATACCGTTAAAGATTTAATTTTTTGGTTTTCCAAAAACAAACACTGATGGAGATTATGAGTTTTAATACTAGATATCTCTGAAAATGTGAGAGTACTGGATGACGATAGGGATTGTTAGATGCGACATTTGATATCTATATGCACCGGTTAGTAGGCGAGTATATAAGAAAAAATAAAAATAAATAAATAAAAAGACATACAATTTTAGAAACAAAAATATACATTCTTTACTCATCTACAGAACTTAAATACGTGTTTTTAAGATGATTTGCAAATAATTACGCTCAGCGTTTGCCAATAAGGAGAATCCAATTAATTAATCCGTCTAAGTTATGACTCCCCGGTTAGCGCAGTTGGTAGCGTGCGCGACTAGCAATCCGGGGAATGCGGG
>JAGVSQ010004557.1:0-19181 GCA_022683975.1 Rhyacophila evoluta | reverse complement strand
GTTTTTCGACCTAATATTAAATTAAAAACGTAAAAACATTTTTTGGACATTTTACAAAAATCCTATTGGCGATCAACGTGTTAATGTATGCATGACATGTTTCTTTATAAGTAGTCAAATATTGACAGGTTAAAACCACAGTACAATAATTACTAGATATCTCATTTACTATATGAATTAAAATAAGTGAAATGAATCCCATTAGTATGTTTCAAAATTCAAGAGATAGCCAAATCTGCACAATTTGTGTTATTGAAAATTGTTTTGTTCCAGAGTTTTAAGTCAAATTATCTACACCCAAAAATCGTAAATGACATATCATCGCTTTAGAATTGGTTTGTCGAATAGACCAACCATCAAATGAAAAACGAATGTCACTTAAATACATACAGGTAAATATATGAAAGTATCTGAGCTATTTTTTAAAGCCATATGATTCCTGTACTATAGAAGAATAGAATCACAGTATATACTATTGTATAAACTATCTAGTTAATTGAAAATAGGGTTTTTTTTCAAATCACGCTCTGTCAATATTCGGTAAACCAATCCTAAAGTGGCGGGATGGTATAACAGAAAGCATGGAGTAACAATGCGATGTTGTCTTTTTGATATAGACAATTTGTGCTTCTGATTCCTAATCAAAGATTAAACTTCAATTACACAAAAGATTAATTGGCTAATTATTACAATTTCAATTAATGAAAATTAAATTCCCATTTATATAAAAATTCAATCAAAAACTAGTTATTTTTGTTTCTTAACAAATCTATCATTTACGATTTGCAACATTGTGTGTTAATAAATGATATAGTACTTTGACATTTCCTTCCGTCAATGTGGTTTTTAACCTTTATGTCATCCTCGATTCAGCTATCGGTGACCCATTAGCAAGTCCTATTATCGGCATGTCATAAAAATTATACTCTGGTATTATTACTTTTATGGATCTTACAGTGTCTTTCGTTTTACCTTTGTTTGAATGCTCATTTAAGTTTTATTATTTCATTTACGTTGTAAGTCGTAAATCTATTTAAGGAATGATTCTCTCTGCATGGAAATTGTAACACAGGGACTCACGATTGATTATTCTCAATGACAATCACTGAGAAATGTATTTTTGTATATAAATAAAACCCCTTTGTGACTGAAATGTGCTGAACTTCTCATGTTGTGACCTATGTATATGCCTAATAAGACATGTTTTATTTCTCTTTATTTAAAAGATATTTGTCAATATTGTTGAAACCAGTTGATGTATCTAAAGTGATCTCTTAATTTTCGATAGTCGGGTTAGTGGAGCAGTAAAGGAAAGAGAAGACTTCTATCACTATGCATCTTTTTCCGACTGATTCTCATTTGAGCCATCAGTAATATACTAAAATTTAAATCTCCTTTTTGAATAATGCAAATTATTACATCCATCTTTGAAGAGTGCATACCATGATGAGTAATCTTATCTAGTCTATTATCCTAAGAAAGACTCTTGAATCATGTTTGTGCAATGGAGATTTCAAGTGATGTTACTAATTTATTTTGTGATTTTTATATTCGTTTCGTTACTTCTTCATTTCAAACTACCCATCCAAGAAGTCTATTATATTCTCCTATAATATAATAAGTCTTATCGGTAGTATAAAGATGAGCTTGTGAGAATGCCGGTTTTTTTCCCACATCTATCGGATTTTAAAAAATCCAAAAATGCAGGATTTGATGCCCATTGGGGTGAGCAATTGTCTTGACAAACATTTCTCGTGAAAAATAATCTGTTAAGTCATGTCTTTACACTGCGGAGATCCATATACTCCATTTTCGGAGTGGATAACTTCACACTCTGTAGATACCTATGCTTTATTTTGGGAGTGAACATGGTATAAAAAATTTTAAAATATCAAAGCATCGAGTTTTTTACCTGTTGCATACCCAAAATTTTCATCATTAGGTCATGAAAAGGCTTGTAAACACACCAAAGTAATCCACTGCTCAATTGACTCGATCCCGATTAATCAACTATTGATGATATTTTTTTTAATACTGAAGTTTCATGTATCAGTTAAAATTATTAACAATATTTAAAGTTTATGAAACAAAGCTTTTTTTAACTATAACAGAGGAGTATCATATTAAATTACATTGAGTTTTAACATTTTATACAGTTTCTAAACATGTGTCTGCACTTTTGATGTTTAGTTAAAAGATGGTGCTTTAGATCGTTGATAATATGTACTACAATTTAAATTATCGATATTATTAGATGTAGATATTTTGTAATTATTAATGTATAATCTATTATAAAGAATGTATTATTTTTAATGCGATGACAGGATGAAAATGTGATATGCTATTTCGGATCAAAGAAAAAAACTTTTTCTGTATATGTATGTATGTCACTGTAGAGATCATAAGTATATTAACAATTTGATTGGGCATATTTATAAATAAAACAGGAAACGACTACGATAATCGACATGTTTTTGTTTTCATAATAATATGCATGATATAATTAGCTTTTTCTATATCGTATGTAAAAATCGTAGCTGAATCTATTGTTTAAAAGTATGTAAGATATATATTGTAACTCTTCGAAAATAAAATTGTTATTTTGAAAGGGATAAAACTATCTACTGCAAAATGCTATAAAATATTTGGTATAATATTTGTGCAATATAAGATGAGTTATGTGTTTTCATATTCTGTTATATTTTTAGAGATGACATATCGATGACTTTATCGCAAACCAGCCAACTTCATTTGTGTAAAATGTTCAGGAGCAACAGAAAATTTTAGAGAATGTTTATGGACTATGGGTGGAATTAGCTGGTTTGCAGATTTAGTCATTGATATTTCAATTCGAAATCTATTCTGTCGATTTAATGTCTCTTAACTCACAGTCAACATTTTGTATGTAGTTTAATTTATTATAGAATATTCACACTGTTTGAATGCATTAAGTTATTTGGCAAACATTGAAAATATGGGACAGTTATTTTGAAAAATTAAACTCATCAATTTATTTTATCGTACAGTCCTTCTCATTCAGTTAGTAAATAAATTAGTTGAAATTTATTTGCTAAAACAGGACTCCCGGTGATATCGTAAAAAATGTGATTTTAACCATTAGTCATGTGAAATTCCGTTTTAAATTGAAATATTGAGATTATTCATAGTAAAAATACTTTGGCATATTTTTTTAAAATTTGAATATTGTAATGCTAAATTATATTTTTTATATTGGTTTATTTAAGAATTGAAAATTACTTGTGCATGAGGCATTAATTTACAAAATAAAAAGTAATTTGGTCTCTATCCAAGTTATCGATTGATCTTCAAAATTTTCCCACATCTTAAGCATAATATTTTTCATAATATATAATTATCCTTTACATTTTATTTAAATTTACAGATAGTTTAGTGAATTCCCAATAGGTATTTACGAAAGCAACCATTACCTTGCAACTGCTGAAATGAGACTTATAAAACAGTCATACTACACAAAAAGACCCATTCTTCTTCGTCTCGACCATAATTTATGCATAATATAAGTATATACATATAGAAGATGACATTCATTAATGAGAATTGAGGCTATGTTAGATAAATCTCAAAATATTATAAAACAATGTCTATCTATAAAAAGAGATTTTTTATTTGAAACAATTAGTGAAATATTACATTTATTATACATGCGTCGGAATATAGCGCAAATCAAGAAGGATCTTTTTTTATTTATTACTTATGCCTTCTATAATATAATATTTCATTTTATGTGTATATTCGATCCGGATAGTGATTTTATTTAACTAAACGATAGTTTATTTTCTTTTCCTGCAAAAGAATTATTGAATAAAAGTTTCGTTTAGTTATAAAATATATTTATTAAATGTATGTCGGATGAAGCAACATTTGTAAATGTCAAAGAATAATATAATGTATTATTTTGAGAATGACTTTACATTATTCATAATTGTATATATTTTGCCTAATGACAATTTATAAAACCGGTTTTCTTTTTGTAAATATAATTTATGATATTTTGTATATGAAATAGGCTTTTCTGGGGATAATTCAATAATATATCATCGGTTGGTGTGCATTACTGCCAAACTACAATCTGGTCTATGAAGAAACCTTCATCTTACCTGATAAAATGTTCTTTGGAAAATGAGAATTATTATAATTAATCAAATCTATATATTAATTGCCACTTAAATTCAGTTAAAAATTATTTTTAGTATCGACCAAATAATGGATCATTTAAGGGGGGGTATTTCTAAAGTGAACTTATTCCAATATATCAAAATGTAAAGGAGAAGATTTTGAAGAAATAGTTTTTGTATAAAACAACCATTATAATAGAATAATTAGTAAAAAAATCAATTTCAAGAATATTGAAAAAGATGATACATGGTTTTTTTATACAAAAAATACATGTCCAATTTTGACTTAGTGGAATAATTTTAACTTTGGAAATACCCGTTACATTTTGTAATTTGAATGAAGCATGCTCCAATATTTTTAAAATAATAAAGATTACAATTGATTTCTAACTTTTAAGCAAATTTTATTTTCATATGTATTTACTCTTTTTAGAATGTACATTTGTATAATATTTTGCTCAACTATATCTACATTTTGAAAATGATGCTCTCATATATTTAATAGCGCTTTTTATATTTTCATGATCTTTTTTCTAAATAGTTTTGGTTTCACAAAAAATATGCATGAATAAACAAACATTAAGGTATTGGATCTCATATCAATTTATTAGTAATGTATTTTTAACATCTGTCACAAAAATATCATTTTTTATTGTCTGTTTCCACAACATCTGAAAACAATCAATTATTAACATTGACACATTAAAATCGTATCGAATCTAAAATGTATTCGAACTATCTATTGTAGAATAAAATATATTTTACGTATTCTAGAAATTAGATGTTTGTAAAGCATCCTAATTTTTTACTTCAGCTGGATGTTTTCCCTCATAATATATTCTTTAATCTCATAGAAAACTGATAACAGTAACGAAAACACAAATTCTACATTCTTAATAATTTTAAACTATTTTTTGTTTCCTCTAATAATATTTTTAATTGTAGTTGGATGAAATTGCATGCGGTCAACAATATGTATTTTAATTATAGTATTCTTTTAATCCTTTTAAAAATTATATTAAACTGTGTATGTACTTATTGCTTAAGCCAAAGATTGCTATGCACAGTATTTTTAAGATTGTTTTACCAATAGAGAATTCAAATTATAATTTTTGCCTACAGATACATATTGACTGTAGAAAAGTAAAAGGACGCAACCCACACAACGAATTTTCCAGGAGTCCCAAAAAAACTTATATTTAATGACTTTGGGCCAAAGTCAAAACATTAAATAGACATAAACTTGAAGTTCGTGAAAACTTCAACTGCTGTTTTATTTACCCAATCCGATATTAATTTAATAAGATGTATAAGAACAGTGATGAAATTCATGTGGTTGAAGTCTTTTTTGCTGTTCACAAATTTCACAAGCTATCCTTTTTTAAAACTTAAAAACTAAATTTAGATACTAATTTGCCGTTTGCTGCTTACATCCTTTTGATAGAATGTGTATTAAGTTGTACAGTTTATGATCAACAAAAAAAGCCTATTTTGAGAAAACTAAGGGTTATATTCCTTTTCCTTTCTACAGTCGATATAATACCAGAAAAACGATTTACCTTGCACATCTCTGCGTACTTCCGTCCTAAAATTACGACTTTTATCCTTTGAATAGTCAGTCAATTATAATATCAGTTATTACTATTTTGCCATGTATACCAAAAAAAATCAGCTGCTATGTCCAATGATATTTCAATATTAATAGAAGAAACGTCTAATTATAAAATAAAATAACTCAATGTTTGTAAAATAAGAGTGGAATTATTTTATATACATATACGGCATACACATATTATCTATACAAATATATAATCTATTAAATAAATTATATCTCTATAGTTGCATGAAGCTTGTGTTTTTAAATTTGCAATATGTTTTTATGGTGTTTCAATTGTAACCATCTATCTGATGGGATTGTATCAAAATCATACTGTGATTAGTTCATATATGGTTGTCACTAAGACACGTTGGTATTTTAATTACATGCAAATTATAGTAACTACCTGCCTGCTTGTTGAATTTTTGAATTCGTAAGGGACGTATTTACGAATTCAAAAATTATGTCATTTGTAAAAAAAAAAAAAAAAAAACAAGAGATGAATACACAGGCATCGTATATGACTTCAAGGGCATATAACATCAGTCTTAACAGTCAAACAAGTATTTCCAGAAGTATCAAGATGGTGACATTCTTGAAATTTGTATTTTTAGATTTATTTTTTTAGAAATGAGCACATTTTAGTTCACTATTTAGTTATATTTTACGCATTCAAAATAAAACAGGCAAAATATAATATGTAAAACAATTAATTTATTTCTATAGTTAAATAAACCGATTTAGTATAAATTAACAATCTTAAAAAAACGCTCTCGAGCAAAGATGTTCTTTGTGGAGTCGTCTACTTATTCTCGGTTAGCACAGATACTATATATCGTTGCCGTTCTGTGAAAACCAGTTAAGTCCAAAAAATTTGATACTGAATGTATATTTCCTGCAGACACTAATAATAAACTATTCTACTAATAGGCTAAATTTTTTCAGTGGGTAGAAAATTTTAAAATCAGAGAACTTAACTGAAAAATACAATTAACTAATTTTTTTCAGAACGTAGACAATATTATCAATTTTAAAGTATTATGGGAATATGTTTGGTAGTTTTTTTATGAATGCAATGCATATTTCATCTATATCGCCCATTCTGTGATTATTTTTCCTTTTGTAGACAAATCAAATAAAATAACTTTTATAAATATAATTGCCATTAAAAGCTTGTAATAAATCTACAAAATATTTATCTGTCTGTTATTAAACTTTATAGAAAACATAGATACAGTTAATCTAATTAATTTGATTACAAAACAATCTAAAATGTCTATGAATATATAATTAAATGATGTATTATTATTACAACTAATTTTTCTTATTGAGAAAAATGGTTATCCCTTGGATGTTAAATTATTCCAAAATTCTGAGATTATATTGTTAAAAAATGTATACAATAAAATTATAGCGAGGATTTGAAGATGTATTTTTCCTTTACTATTTTTAGAGGACTATAGAACAAATAAATATTTTAAAGTTTCAAAGCTTTCCATGTAATCGAATATGTGTATATACAATATTATATTGCCGATTGGCAAATTTTTTTTTTTCTTGTATAAAACACGGTGACCACATTGATAGAGTATGACAAAGGAATGGATTATTAGTCAAGTGCTTTTAAAGAAATATGCCATTTTTCTGTTTATTTAATTCAACTCGGTAGAACTCTTTAAATGGTGATATAATTGATTTTTAAGTTTTACTTTCATCGGTAGCTATTTTGATTGTTACACCATTATCAAAACAAATATAATACACTTCTCATAATGATGTCACAATCTAAATAGTTTTAGCGTAAATGAAATTTTAAATTTTAAACAAGGAATTAACTGTTGAAATAATAATAGTCCATTTTTTTGCTTATGTTCTCTTGGTGGAGTTCACCGTTAATCTTGCAATATTTTCTTTTAATTTACATACCTTTATCTTAAGTGTGCATCAATATAAAATATAATTATCTATTTGTAGTAATTTTATATGCCTAAGTGATAAAAGGG
The DNA here is from genome assembly GCA_022683975.1 of Rhyacophila evoluta. Lineage (NCBI taxonomy): Eukaryota > Metazoa > Arthropoda > Insecta > Trichoptera > Rhyacophilidae > Rhyacophila > Rhyacophila evoluta. The sequence goes on along the minus strand of JAGVSQ010004557.1, from coordinate 11,424 downwards.
AAGAATTGCAATTGGAAGTTGTTTTTTTTAACATTATCTAAAAGCGTGTAGATATTCGAATTGTATTTATCCCCATGACAAGTTTTTTGTAATGTATCGAATAGTTTTAAGTTATCTGATAAATTTCGATGTTCTCAATTTTAACGTGTCCAACACGTAAGTGCGTACATATAAAAAACCGTGTACTGTATGTTTTCCTTTTTTTTTGTAATCTTTAACGGATAAGTTAATCAGCATGGAATATGGATAATCGATGATGTTTATATGATGAAGTTGTATAACTACTCCTGTATAATGCCCGTTTTTTGATGTTTTCAAATAAATATTGAATTTATACTTACATTTTTCATTAACATCCTAATTACATTACATTTTCCAAACCATAACAATAAATTTTCTTTAAGATCCAGATTTTTATTATCTTTCCTATCGATGGCTTGACCTGCAAACCAGACAACTACATTTACGTCAAATCTTCATGAGTAACAAAACACTTTTTGTGAATTGGTATGTTACCGCTTGGGCTGGCTGGCGTGAGGGTGATTTTTTTTTTTAATACCATGTTCACTCCCAAATTGGACTACATGGATCTCTGCAATGTGAAGACGTCTTGACATATTATTTTTCACGAGAATTGTTCGTCAGACAATTGCTCAACCCAATGGGCATCCAGTTCTACATTTTTTTTCAATCTGACAGATGGAGAATCGAACCCGCATTCCCTGGATTGTTAGGCGCCCATGCTAGGAACTATTGTATGTATACTTATCATATATTCTTGTGTGATAAAAAATTAAAACTATAAAATGACATCATAATCAGTTTTTCGGCCATGGGTGAAGTTAGCTGGTTTGCAGATTAAGCTATCGATATACTCAACTATCATTGTTTTGTTAAATATTGGCAGTACTTATTCCTGCTTTTATATGTGAAACCTTGGAACAAATTTCCTCCTTATACTTTTTTGATCATGCTGGACATACCAAATACATAATCAATTGGTTGTTTCTTAATAAGAAATAAAACAAATGATTCATTTAGTTTTTTTTTCATATATTTACAACATGGAAGAAGCAATTGAAAAATCATACATTAAAAAAACAAGTTACAATAATAATTTCCGTAGTATCTTACACAAATTCATTCCGCCTGTCATTGTTAATTATGTTCAAATAACAATAATAGATTAGAAGTAAGAAGTACACAATGTCAAAAAATATTGTAATAGTCTAAAATATTGTTTTAACATCTAGGAAATTAATTTACGAGGGAAGTTTTCTTGGATGATAAAATTACAGATTGTTAAAAAAATATAATAATACTAGACGATTATCGAAGGTAGGTCTCATTTAATATGAAAAAAAATATCGGTTCTTTTACTATTTCGCAGGCTATGAAAGTATCATGTCACATGATTGCAATGAAGACAATATATCTAGTCTCTTTGATTTTTTTTTAGAAATTTTAAAATAATATAAATCTGCTAATATGTTTTTATAAACAATAAGTAAACGAAGTAAAATAATACAATATATAACCGTTTTTAATGGAATATATTTTCATTATAAAGATCTGATTAAAACAGATCTGTATTCATGACGAACGGTAAAGGTAACGTTTAGCATTCAAAATTAAGTTAGCTAAACTGTTTGAATGCAAAACGTTACCTTTACTGTTCGTCATGAAACCAGTGTACTTTCTGTAACTCGTGTGTAATGTAAAAATGTGTGACATTAACCATTTATAATTAGTACTATATTAAAGAAACGGAGATGAATCAGTTTCCAGTAGAATAATCATATTGTCATATCCTGCGAAATAATATTTTTTATCTAATTGATTAAGTACATGGAATTGTACAATTTGGTGTAAAGAATACGCATTAAGAGGTATATAGAGATGGAGGACCGATGATTAATTGATTATAATTTCGTAACAAAGAATGTATTTATATTAATTAATAATTTACATACAGATATATTATCGGTCAATATGCTGTGACTTGAGCAATAGTGAGAATTTGTTTTTGACATTTATTTTACCTAAATATATGCCCCTCGATCCTACAGAAAACATTGTTTATACAAAATTTTAAATTATTTAACTCTATCAATTTATTATGTTTCCGAATAATTAATTATAATGGCAGTATCATATCGAACCCGTTTAGGCAAAAGGCATTAATCCTCACAGAACAATAATGCCGTGAATGAGATTTAATATCTCTCTAATCTCCTGTATGCAAATTTGGTAGATCCTTTTTTTATCAAAATCTAAAGCTGTTTCAAAAGTAGTTCAGTATTTGTGCCTTGATTTCAGATGACAGAACGTGTATTTAGTTGTGTTCATTGTCATTCTAAAAATAAAACACTTTGCACGAAACGTGAGTTAATGCATTTTGCCTAAAGAGGGTCAACATGCCAACCGAAAAGGTCAAAGTAGTTCAAAAACTATATCACTGGGAAGGATGTTGAGGGATATTTGAAAATATGACAGTAAACCAGTAAAAAATTTTAAGTGGAATGAATGCAGTGTTGATCACATTTTTATTGGATTTGAAATAATATTGGCCTAAATATGAACAACTATTCATTGTTGGTTATAAACAGCACTCAATATATTTTATTTGATCGTTTTGATTTGGATTACAACGGAAGATTACTAAATGAAGACGAGTTAGCGAGATGATAAAATTATTATATGATTTATATTTATGTTCAATTATTGAAAATATACGTCTCAAGTCTAGTTAATTATAATAAACGTCATCTGAAGAATGATTTAAGTATGTAGATATTTTAGGTAGTAAGTATATCACACAAATTTTAATACCGACAAATTGAAAACAAAATATGTGTCTTCGTTGTATATTTGCATTTGTAATGTTCAACGTGTAAATAAAATTTTGTTAGTTGAAATCTTTCATCTTTTAATGACACCGAATGTCGAAGAGTATTCAGAGTGATAGCAAAAAAATCAAGAACAACATTTATAATCATTTAAAATAAATGTTTTTACATTCCTAATACTTTACCAACGTATAAATGCATATAAAAAATCTTAAATTTTAAGTTCATCCATTCTGATAATTGATGGTGTTAATAATAATTATTACGTTAAGTAATAATATATTGGTAGCTATATATTTGACTGAAAAAATCAACAATAGACAACAATAATAATTATTTATGGTATTTTTATAATAATCAATTTTATTGTCTATTGCCCACTTTCACTATGCATACACTCTCTCACTCATTAACATTAATTTATTATACCATACGTTAGAAGACCGACTGACAGAATATTTATTATGAAATTAGTAAAACTATTTGAGACGCTGAAACTTCAATCAAATGGTACACATACTAAATGTATGATAGGTTTTCTCGATGTAACATCACATTAGGCCCAATAATCTTGGCTGGATTATATGACTGCAGATTGATATGGCTGATTTTCTAGCCTACAAGGGCCATATGTGCAGTGAAAGTGGTCAAAATTGTACACACAAGTTACATTTATCAATAAATATGTCTGAAAGCATTTTAATTGTTGTCGTAAATGTCGTTCTACGTACGCACTTGCCGTTGCCACACAAAGTGTTGTTATTCTCATTTTAATCGTAAATATAAAAAAGACTTATCTCCTAAAGCGATTAGATTTATTCACAATGTCTCAAAGGTATTTTTTTATTATGTTCATTTTTAAATATAATAATTTTTAGGGTTAAACATAAAATTAATAAATACTGATGGGACTATTTCGATAATAATATAAATTTTAAATCAGAAATCGTCCAAAAAATATATAAACACAGACCTTTTCAATAAACATATGTCAATAGACATTAAGAATAAATGCTGTGTAATATTTGAATGTGTGTTTCATTAAAAAATAAATATATATATTTTATACAAAATAAATTTAATAAAAAAATATATTCACTGTAGTTTATTACCAATAATCAACACAAGTATTGAAAAATCACCTCTTACTTTTCTTAAAAACAAAATACCCACAAGGAATTCAGCGTCTGAAACAACATTAATACTTTACTGTGATTTTTATTATGCATTCAAGATAATTTTTTTCCAAAAAAAATGCATAAATATGTTGAAAATAAAACATTAAAAATATACACAGCATTTAAACTTACATGCCAAATTTTAACATTATCTGTTTAAAAAAAAAAAATTAACATCTTCTGTGAAATTAGTCTTGTACAATAAATTTGGCTTATTTTAATATTAATGAATAAAATATAAAATTCAAGTATCACTGATGATCAAACTGGCAAACTCTCTACTATTATTTTTTTATATAGCATCAAATTTAATGCAAATTTTATATAATTCCATAGTTTTATGTCCTTGGCATCGATGATTTGACATCTTCCTTTAGCAACCTTTGATAGCAGATATTAAAACGCATATTTTAAGTAGATATAGATGTTACAGGGATAATTATTTTGTAGTAGTTAAGCACATGATTATTTTACAAATTGGCATAGTAAAGATCAACTCATGGATTGAATTCATTGTAAAATATTACTGAGAGTTTACCAAAAGATCTTAGATGAAATTTAAGTAGTAGAAAAGTGGAAAAAAGGATAAGTTATAATTTGTTGACTTAGAACTTGTATAAAAAAAGGCGTTCTTTTATACAAATACCATATTGTTTTGTTACATACGAAATTCATGTTTAAAAAACTTACATACTATGTTTTCCCTATGACTTACAATAAATACTTAGTAAGATACAATATTTTCTTTAAATACAAGACTTACCAGTGTAAGGTTATGCTTTTTAGTTTTCACCGTAATGTTTTTATTTCATTAATAAATATTAATAATATTATTTATTTCAGCTCCCCGATGAAGCTGTTTTTGAAAAGACCTACATAATCATTATAGATGTATTCATTATAAACAGGTTATGCAATTTTTCCATACATTATTATTTATTTTACGTTTTAAATTATATCAATCGATAAAATTACAGATTTAATTGTATTTTAGTAATATTCAAATAAATGCAGCACTCACATTTCATATTTTGTGCAAAATTTCTAATCAGCCATTTGCAATTGTGTGTAAACTAAATTAAGTAGTTTTTGTAATAAAAATAATTTTATATACCTAACAAAAATATAAAAAAAAAACATCCAGGACATAACAATTTATACTTGAGACGTTTGCTTTTTAAGTTTTCACATCAAACAGCCATAATTTACACTGGTTATTAAAGTAAAGACCAAAACACCTTCAAATTTAATATTGTGTTTTGGGGCGTTAACAATGTTTTCAAGCTTCCAGTTGGTACGTCATACTATAAAATTACAATTTAAGATATAATATATTACTGATTATTCCATAATTACACAAACAACTTTGTTTTATCAAATTATTTTGAAGTGTAGATGATAAAGAAACTACATATAAATTCAACTGAAAATCGGATTTCTGTATCCCGTGAATTATTGCTACTTGGAGATGAGTACAATTGAATGTCAAAAGACTTATCTATATATTACATATATTAACATGCAAACAGTATATTTGTAATTAATAAAACCATATACAAAAATGAAAGAATATTTAATCGATAAAATGTACGGATATAGTACTATGTCCAACGCTATTTGTGTCTAAACAATTCTGTGTCCAACTATATGCTGCGAGGGTTAAAATATCAACAATTAATAACCAGTATAACAAAATGAGGCTGTCAATCGACAGAGTACTAATAAAATGAAATGGAAAAATTAAATAAAAAAAGTTTAAATCTTTTTTATAATGAATATTGACTTTCTTTCAATCATACAAGAACAAATGGCTGAGGGAACTCAATCTTTAAGAAAAACTAAAATAACATGTCTTCATTAGCTTCTCAGTAATCACACTTCATATTCATTATAAATATTATACATTAGCCGCTATTATGATATTTTATATTCCACGTATAAAAATCTACATCGTGAAAAAGTTTCGACTATCTCTGCATTACACTTTAAACACATCAGACGTTTCTCTTGTGGCAATATTTAATTCATTTTCAAAGCAGTACATACTTAACTGCAGACTTCACCGACAGAAGCGGCAAAGAATTCACAAATGACAGTTTTAGCTTTGATCAATTAATCGGTAACACTAGCCTCCATTTTCACAGTGTAATCGACTGCGGCGCTATTTTATGAGCAGCCTATTTCAAACGCCAATAATGCTGAAATAAGTGTACAGTACGCTGACACATACGACACACTAGATTTATAATTCGAACAGAAGGTATTTCAATGTAACAATATTGAATTAGAAATTTTAATATTGCCTGATAGATTTCATTAGGTATCATCCGGTTTCTAAATATTATAATGGATATTTCACTTTACAAAGCTTCTACACAACATGATTCGACTCTCACACACAACTTGAAAATGTAGTACTCGAAACTTGAAGTTCTCAGAAACATAACCAAAAAAGAAATTCTTTACATGAAAATGTTGTCTTTTCAATACCATAAACAAAACAGATTTAAACAAAGATTGTTAATCAACCAGTCAAAAATATTAATTAAGAAAACAGTTAATTAAACTAATATTTTGATTGGGCGTTCACCAATATTTGAGTCAATGTATTTTGAATTTTTGGCTTATATTATATATCAGATATAATGCAATACTGAATACTGAAGAGTCTCCGCAAGGAAAAATATCCATAAGTCAAATATGTATAAAAAATTTCATGTACTGCTTGAAAAATTTATATTTAATGTGTCTTAAAATGCCACTTTTAAAACACGCATGCGAAAATCAACATTGACAACATACCATTTCAAGAAACAAAATGATCAAAAAACGTAAGGCGCAATTTTTAAAATATGTAGATAAACATTTTAATATACACACTAATTATTTTCTTGTTTACATTATAATAATTTATAAATAAATATTAGCGTTTCACTCGTGATAAATTTTGATTACTCAATTAATTTTGCCCATTGATTGATTAGAAGAATTTTAGTCACAAAAATTGTACAATTAAAGCACCAAAAAAAAACAAAAAATTAAGTTTAAAATATATTTATATTTTAATTTTTTTATAAAATTTATGATCATAAATTATTGACTTTTATCATGATAAATAATTTAAATTATAAATAAATATAATTCATCAATGGGCCAAATACTTTTAATTTTAATAAATATTTTCTAAATACATAAATAGCACATTGCAAAAAAATTGCTGAATATAATTAATATTCATTTTTACCATTTTGAAGGTATGCACACTTCACACACTAAAAAAGGGAAATTGATTATTAGCTGTAAAACAATTAAAAAAGAAAAATTAGTTGATTTTATGCTTAAGTAACCATAAAAAACAAATGATCAAACGGTGTTATTAATTAATACAAAATGACTGTCAGTGTGATTATAAATAATGGGTTAATGGGAAGTGTATATTCAAAATTCCCATGATATTGTTCCATATCGACAAACCAAAACGATACCACCCAGTTGATTTTATTACCATTGCAAAATCATAGTCGAATACTGTATATTCAAATAGACTTAACAGATGTTATGCACCACCATTTAACATCTGTTTTACTATTAAATGACCTTTACTTGCACAAAGCAACGATGATTAATAAGTGCATGAGTATGAGCTAGAATAAAAATTAAATGAAGTGAATGGTACAATCTCACCCCAATTTGCAATACCAAAAAGTAATTTAATTAACTAAAAAAAAAATCAACTGTTATTATTTTGTCTTTTACTCTCAGTTACATACAAGCGTATCCCTCAAATCGTTGTTTTAGTAATATTGTCAAGAATCCGTAATACAAATATTACAGGGGGAAAAAAATAAAATTACAAATGGAACAAAGCAAAAAGTCATTTGTCCTATACAGGCTTATAATATGGTTTGACAGCGTCAGAGATCTAATTATTAATTACTTTGCATTTAAATAATCTATCATGTCAGTAAAATAAAATGAAAAAATGTTTCAAATACATGTTTAAGGGAACTATCCTTTGAATAGTATGTAATACTAAATTGTTTTCGTGTGTATAAATAAATTAATACAAACTTTTACTTTCTTAAATACAAATACACATTTACAAGATCATACTAATTCATTTGAAATACGATCTTATTAACACAAGTTACTCATTGTTTAAGAGTCAAATGTATTGTTGTAAGTATAATATATATATATTTATATATATATATAAGATTGTTATATGTTTCCGATATAATGAATACGAGATTCTCACATCGATAAATCACTATTTTATAATACACATTAAGTAGTCCAATTATTATGTAGTATAATTATAATAATATCATATACATAACTATTTAAATAGGCGCCATATTAATATAAATATATTACGTTAGGTATATAATATATATACCATAAATACGATTAATCATTCCACGGTGATATACAACAATATGTTAATAATATATATTATAAGAGGTGGCAATGCGTTAAAAAAGGTTATCCCGCTTAAAAAAGTGCACGGTCATTTTTTATTTTTATTTTTCAGTCGCCAACATCTTTTCATTTTATTCTGTTCCCTCTCTATTCACTTTTATTTTAATATAATAATAAATCAAGCAATACATTTCCACGTCAAATTGTTGCATTGTTCAAATCTATCAATGTCAATCCAAATGATTCAATTCGACAAACACAATATCAGTGAATGCATTTAATACACAATTGGCTTCCAGTTGACAAACTAGACTTAACCGAATCACTTCAAAAGACGAGAGATTAAAAACTTAATTTAATGATACTTGAAGACCCATGAAGTCAGTGAAGCACTAGAATGATGTATCTTCCGTAAAAATGATTTTAAAGAATTGTCGTGGCCCAATTTGTGTAAAAATGTTTCTTTTTGAATATGTAATATACTTGGATTAACTGGGATTTTAAAGTTCTATCTAGTTAACTGAAAGTCTACTGTAATGTGAATACTAAGAAATTGAAAATTTTACAAAACGTACTGCTTGATTTCATATTGAATAAAATCACAATCATTATACATATCGATCCTTTCCGAAATACTTTAAAAAACATACAAAAAATTGTAAAAAGCAATCGTAAAAAATATAAAAAGTATAAATATATAAAACGTGGAATCAAATGTGGAGTGAACATTTAAAAAAAAAACACATCAATAGGTAGGTATATATTCATAACACAGTTTTTTTGTTGCTCGTAATAATAACTATTTGATAATAAATGCATTAAAAAAGGGGCGTTGCCACTTTTGTACCGGACATGTGCGGCCGTAAAATGAAAAATATATTTCAAAAAACAAAAAAAAAATACAATATGGCGCTCCCTGGAAAGCGTCACACACCACGCTGTCTCTTCTCTCTGGCCGGGACAAGTCTTAATACTCTTCTGATCCTGTGTGATATTTTTGTTTCACTCTTGCCGAGGTTACAAGCACCATTGCAATTACCTTCTCGCCAATTCCATTTTTATTGCTGAAATGATATTAAAAAAATCAGACCACTACTAAACAATAAATCTACACTAAATTGACTTGGAAAATTATTTCTTACTCGAACAAATTCAATTATTTATCATACATTGTCGTCGCTGGAATGCAAACTATCCAAGTCAGATTGAACACTCTAACGTGATGTATGGCATACTTGACCGTGATATGCAAAACACCCTATGTATAAACATAATTTATAACCCGAAGTACCCTAAATACTATATATTATTAAAAACCAGAACAATCCATAACATACTTGTGGCAAATTATATTGACTTACCCTTGTAGGTAATATATTTCTACAAAAAATATGCAAAACGAAAAGTTTTTACAAAGGTAACCACGGAATTTTATTCCAATATTTTTCAAACAGCTCTCCTGTAAATTAAGTCCAATGTGACACTAACAATTAGTAGGAAATACTGTCAATTAAGAGACTACGAAAGACCGCTTTCAACCACCTTATCAGCATTTAAAATTGGCCTATTCTTAATTTATCGATTATTATTATTTGTAGCAAATGCGTCATCGAAAAAAAATAAGCTGAATTAGATCTGATCGATTTCTTACCATCAATGATGTCTTGCTTGATAGAGATGACCTGCGTCCTCACTTCTTTGAGCACTTCCTGCTTGAACGCCTCCCACTCTGCCACACCCACACACATTGAATCACCGGAACCATTCACCTAAAAAGTAACATGACATAAGTCTAAAAGTGAAAAAACATCAATATGAAAGAGATACACTCCTCAACGTTGCTTAAATTTTATTTCAACGATGTCAAGAAAAAATCAATAATAGTACCTTAAGGATGGTGTCCTCAGAGGCAGAAGTGAGTCGTCTCCTAGCGGAATCAAAAGCAGAGTTGGCAGGCGGGGGTGGAGGCGCAGCAGGTGGTGAAGGGACTTGGCTGGAGCCAGAGCTGTTGCCGTTATTATTAATACCATTGGAGCTGCCGCTGATGCTGTTAGCACCCAACCGGTGTGGCAGTGTAGCCGACTTCTCCCATCCCTTGGGTGAGTCATTCGCACCTACCTCCTGCAATCGATTCAATTGGAATTTTAAAATGTCATGATTTATAATAATATGTTATCTACATCTGTGCTTTCAGACTATGATATCAAATAGCATCGGTCAGTAATCTAGGATGGCAAAAAGTGATCATAGCAGCATATATATTATGTAAATGGTGGAAAAGAGATTTCACATTCATGATACTATTCCCAATTATCATCAGAATTTTCATAATTTGAAGATGATATCTTTGGTCAGAATAATCAATTACTGCAAACTCAATACATCCAGTGAGTAATAATATTAGCACTTTGCATTTTCTTCACAATTTGAATTAACTGAGAAAGCAATTATGTATAAATTGCCGTCACCATGGTATATAGTACTAAGTGAATTGCGTTATCATCAATAATTATTTTACTACAATAAATCTACTAAACTTTTTATGTAAATATTCTTATCGACAGCTGTTTCAATTCTGAAACAAAATTAAAACTAGACAATTGTATACCTCAGTTCTGTCGACTTGCGCCCTACGTCTTGCTAAAGTTCTCGCCATCTCATTCATCATGGAGTGCATGGGAGTGGAGTTGGAGACGGGAGGAGTGGGCGTCGTCGCTTTCCCACTGCCCCCTGATGATGTTGAAGAACCACTGTTCTCTTGGGGAAGATTTGCTTGCTGCAATTTAAAGGTGATGATTATTTTGATAATTACTAACAAAATTTGGTAGAACTATACATTATTAATTTTTTAAGTAGTTTTCTTTATGTTATGTCAAACTTACAAAAAAAAATTCAAACTGCTTCTTCTATAAGTCACCGATAATCTAATATATAAAAGTCAAAATATGTATGTTCGTTCGTTTGTCCACAATTCT
>JAGVSQ010004556.1:0-19181 GCA_022683975.1 Rhyacophila evoluta | reverse complement strand
CACGAGAATTGTTTGTCAGACAATTACTCATCCCAATGGGCATCCAGTCCTGCATATTTCGGATTTTGTTAAGTCCGAAAGATAAGAAATCAAACCCGCATTCCCAGATCGATAGGCGCGCATGCTACTAACTACGCTATTGGGAAGACAAGACGGAAAATAGACTAGAAATATTGAGTCCTCATTTTTTAAATTCGCTTAATTTGTAACTGATATTATATTAAATAATTATAAATAAACACTTAATGCATTTCCATTCAAGCAAATCCTCCACAATGTGGTGCAACGAACGTGATACACGCTACGAAGAATTACCGAAACAGTCTTACGAAGATCTTCTCTACACTCTGGAGTGCAGTAAAGTTAGTTTAACATTGAAATTCTCTACTATCGTTATAATGCATGTAATGAATTTCATCAAAGAAAATATTCTTCTTCTTTTTTACCTATGTCTTTACCAGTGTAGCATATGGGCGTCATCTAGTACGTCTAAAAACTCACTTGTTGATTTTATTTTGTATTGACTATTGAGCAATATTCTAGGATACTGAAATAGTAAGTGGGCTGCAAGAAACACATCAAACCGATGTTCTCTTAAGTCATCCGAAGTGTATTACGGTATCATTTTCACCTCCGTATCTCATTTTGATGGTGATAGTAAAATGATGCATTACTAACATATCTCTTCAAGATGAATTAACATACATGTTTCAATAACTATGTATAAAATACTTGCCAAAGGTTGCAGCGACTCCTACCAATACTAAGTGCAGACAAATGATTATTGACACTTCATTAATTTGGTATTTAAAATTCATTAAAAAACGATGCATATTTTAAACTGCTAAACAAAATATTGTATATGAAATTCTGATAAACGAGAGGGTCCAGAAAAATTTAATGTAGTATGTATAACATATAAAATAGTATTTCCAATATAATATTTTAATCTAGTCCATTTTTATTCGCTTAAATATTTTCTTAGTAGAATTAAATTCGTGGATCTAGAGTGAGCACTGTTATAATTTCAATATAAAGGCTTGTCGCCACAAATCAGCAGTAGGAGAAGAAATTTTTAACTAATTTTTACCGATATAACCTAAAATTTAAGAGATTTAAATGTTCATTGAGTCTTCTCGATAGCTGAGAGGTTAGCGTGCGCGCCTCATATCCGGAGTTTTAAAATAACCTGTCAAGAAAAGGAGAACATGGTGAAAAAAATATTTATCGAAAAAGATGATTCGAAAGTATGTTTAGAAACGTAGATGTAATAAAAAATGTTTTATGGGCGCGCTGTACATTGTACATCTATAAATGTATCACTAGGAATGACGAACAATATTGGTCTGTCGAGAGTCGAGTTCTGTATGGGCACATTGTATACGTAAAGGGATACACTGTTGGCACAGTTCGATGTTGGAAGCAATTTAATTATTCGTTGAAAAGTATTCGCAGTTTGAAAGTGAATTAGTTTAATCTAAAAAGCTTTCTTTGAGAGATTTTGTATATGGAATACAATAAACCTTAATAGCCTTAGACTTTTAAGGCTTAAGAGTCTCAATTCATAGGTAATACACTTAATATTACCAAGTTTTGTGTGCTTTGTTTTGTGAAAGAGTAATAATATGTTTCAGTTGATAATGAAATATTATATATACGTGCGTATATATATAATTAATTACATTCCAGTGGTGTGCGATGATTTTTATAGAAATAACATCATTAGTACTACACGCCAATGTAAATCTGAAAACACCAACTAGCCTCGGCTATATATTGTACATTTTTTTTATACCATGTTCGCTCCCGACATGGAGCATATGGATCTACACCGTGTGAAGATATCCACTCCGAAAGAGGAGTGTATGGATTTCCGCAATGTGAAGACGTCTTGACAGATTATTTTTCAGGAAAATTAACTGTCAGACAATTACACAACTCAATGGGCATCCAGTCCTGAATTTTTTGGATTTTAAAATCCGACAGATGGGGATTCGAACCCGCATTCCCCGGATCACTAGGTGTACACGCTACCAACCACGCTAACCGGGGAGACATATATTTCTACATTGGAAAATGCATTTTTGTTTTCAATACAGTCTACTTTAGGTAATCGACCTTCTTTTCACATGAAGGGGTTTTCGGTTGATATAGTGTCTTTCATGCTCGTTACAGAAGAGATACAAAATTATAGATCTGCACAGTGAGAAAAGGTTCACTCTGAAAATGGTTCATCTGCAGAATGTGAGGGCTTGTCTTAATCAGTTGTCAGTTAATCACTCAAAATACCAATTTTAAGGGGAAGCACACTGACTACCTTCACAAATTGTATATTTTTTATGATTATTAAATTACATTAGGGGGCAAATGCTTTGTTTTAATTATGAAAATATGAGAAAGCATAAGAACGTTTATTTAAGGCTTATTCACATTAAGTCTAATATCTCTGGAAATGACAGTATCATTGGATAATACCTGGCAGTCTAACAGGACAGCGGAAACTTATCGGTCGAAAGAAGCGGCAAGCATTATTCAAGCTCTACGGATGCATCCGCAGTACATGTCCTAGTACGTAACAAATAAGCGGTATTACTTTAATAGTAATTACATAATATACTTATAAAACTGTCAAAATAAATCTTTACAGTGTGTAGATCTATTAGATCTATTAATATATGCAATATCTGGAGTAGTGCAATATCCGTATGCTCCACTTTAAGAGGGGAGATGGTAAAGAATATACTTACACATCATAGCTAATGTATAAATCCATCAAATGGATGTTAATACGTTACAAAAATGAGTAAGCGAAGGATTAAAACGAAAATATTATACTATTAAAATTTACGTTGAATATAGTGCTCGTAATTATCCAATAAAATTATCAATTAAATCTAAAATGACACTGTTCACGTAATTAAATATGTATAATTAAGCGAATTTATTAATTTTATTATAGACGGGAAAATGTTGCCATACTGGGGTAGCAGCACGTCACACACGCAATTTTTACTGCCGGCAATAAACACTAAGCTAAAATTCCATCGAATGAAGTCATAAATGTTACAAGAACCGACGTTGACATCATAATCGCCAGAGCCTAGGCCGACGGAAAATTGCCACGAGTGTTTCAGACAGGAAAGTTTTCTTTTTTTACCCTAAAATTATTATTATTACAACCTACAAATGTAAAAGCCTTGTAAAATGCGAGGGGTAGGTGGGAGCATTCATGTTTAATGACTATTTTGTTTGAGAAATGTCAAACTTGGTAGTTATGCATAATACTAGGCGCCATTATGTGAAAGTGGACTCAGAGTTACGATGTTAAATGTTTACTTCAACAACATATACGAAAGTTCCGGGAACTTAATAATAGTGCCGCAATTACTTTCGGAACATAATAAGAGTAAAATAGTTTCAATGTTTTCTTACAGTACACATTGCCAGGTGAATTGCCCAAAAACACTATTGATTCCACTATTTTTATTTCATATTATTTTTGAACCACAAAGCCGATATAAAGAATACAATAATAAAAAAAAAACTTAATATATGTAGACCAATAATAGGATTTCACAACCAACGTTTAATGTTTTATTAGAATTACTGAAAAAGGGAAATAAAAAAACTTCTAGTTACTTCTTAGTAAACGATATAAACAATTACTCACGGTAACATTCTCAGAACATATTCAGAAATATCAAGAATAGCATAAAGAAGGTTGAGAGATACTTAATATGTATTTTTTTATTATTATGTTTGCTCCCAAATCGGAGCATATGGATCTACACGGAGTGAAGATATACACTCCGAAAGTGGTCTCCGCAATGTGATAATTGTGAGATTATTCTTTACGAGAAATCTTTGTCAGATAGTTGCTCAATCCAATGGGCCTCCAGTCCTGCATTTTTGGATTTAAAAAATCTTATAAATGAGAAATCGAACCCGCATTGCAATCCTAGATGCGCACGTTACCAACTACTCTACCGGAGAGAATTGATAAACATATTTTTGACCAAGTCATTTCCGAAGGATGGATCTTAAAAGCATAAAGATGTCCACTCTAGAAACGGTCAAAGACTTTATAGATTTACAGAAGAATTGGTTTACAGTGAATTGCTCAAGCTACTTAAGTATCTTTTCCTACATCTTTGAATTTTACAAAATCTTGGCAGGAATGGGTTTTGAGCTCGCAACTTCGATGTCGTAGCTCGTGCGTTTACCATTCGGGCACTGAAAATTTATAAATTAGTAATAAGTATATACACTTGATTACATATGTATATTTACTCGTACATCAATAGAACTGCATCAAAAACACATATGATACTTTAATAATTCTTACTTATTGGTTACTTCAATGATTTAATAGGTCATATGCAAGAGTACTTTGGAAGACAAAGAATGTGGGTGTTTGCGTGACATGCATTATTTGTGTTACATTGATTTCATTTAGTGTTAAAGTTTAAATATTCATAAAACAATTGTAACACAAATATTTGAATCTCTTAGAAGTTACTATATACTATGTATTCAAGAATACTCAAATACATCTGTGACGTTATAAAATTGATATGAAGAAGCTAAACTGTTCACAACTTTTATTTATCTTATTTTAGTTGATGCCAATATATAGTATTGGTAATAATGTCACACCCGAAACAGGTATCATAATTATTAATTTAACGTAATTTTAATACTCACTGAAATGAACGCAACTTTATTAATGTGAAACACTTATATAAAATGCCAAGTAAATTAATTATAGCTTCACTGAATATTTCACAAAGGCCTTTGCTGGAAGTAACGCAAAGTTACATTGCTAGAAATGAGTATCACATTTAACGATGTGTATTTTTAGGAAATCAATTGACTTTATAATAGAGAAAATTTATATTGGTGACTTGTAATAGGAACAATAATAAAAAAACAAGTTGTTTACCAAACAAACGGTGCAGAGAATAGAAAAAAAGTATTTTTAAACGGAAGAATATCAGAAAAATACAATGTTTCATGAAACATAACGTTTCTCATTGAAGCGTCGAAGCCTTCACTCCGCTCGAAGCCTGAAAAAATTCCAACAGGGGGATACTACTAACCGGACACGTGAAGCAATCATTAGTGGAGTAGAAGTACGTCAGGTATCAGAGAATCACAATGTAGCGAACAATAATAGTAACATACGCTAGAAAAGTAAGTAATTTTTGACGTTCGCTGAAAGAAATATGTGGTGGACTTTGTTGGATATTGAAATAAAAACGGCTGTGGATACGCGAAGACGTTGATATTTCAATGTATTGTATTCTGTAGCTTCTCGTCACAGAGAAAATAAATAATTGATGATATATTTTGGGGAAAAGACTTTAGAATGTTAGATGAATGACTGATAATGATGACATATGATTAACTGTTGAAAGAAAGTTACAATAGTTAACACTCTCTCCGTCTTTAGAATACTTAAATAGCAAGAAGAGTAATATGATATTGACTTCTTTTAGAAACAGATAAATAGTATATCAAATAGAAACAGTTTGTCTACTTTTGATATACGTTTCCAATGTGGAGATTTTAATAACATATACCAGCCGAATTGCATCCTTCAGGTCAAGCCTGCATCCCATATTCTATGGAAAGTATTCGACGGCCTCCAAGATTACCGCAATCCATTCATTCAAGTTACGAAACATGGATAACTTAGACTTTCCGAAGGCATCCGTAGCACGTGTTCCCTCCACTTTCAACGTCTTTACATGACGGCGAGATGGTTAGTCCGTTCTCCAAAATAATTATTGTATTTATAGTTGTATTGTTTTAGGAATATTACCATTAAATTATATCACAGCTCTTAAGCAAATACGTGTTTGTGAAGTATTTTGTCAGTTTTTAGTTGTTATTAGTAATATAAGGCGAGCGATGTAAATAAGAGTGGGTAACGCGATATTCAGTGAAGTAATACGTTATCGAAGTTTGCTACACGGAACTAAGCAAAAAAATGCGTAAAGTTTTTTAAATTGAATACAGGTATTTATTATTGACGAATATAAATGTTCTACTTAATTAATTACTTTGTCTTATTTGACTGTCCAAAAGCTTACTTATTAATCTTTAGGAGAAGTTTCATCTATTTCAATTCAATTGATTTAATCTACATATAAAAATACTTCTTTGTTGAATAATGTATTAATATATTATGGAAATAAGTTATTTAATATAAAAAGAGCTTTTCCGGGATACTATTAATAGTAACGAATTTATTCGGAATTCAGAAAGTTCAGATAATAAATTAGAAACGTATTCGGCGACTGCCAAGGAATTTATGTAATTGCAAAGAGGGCGACGTAAATTACTGTTAAAAAACAAATACAATTTATTAGGCCAGCAGAAAGCGACCATGGTGTCACGATTTGCCTAAATATCTTCTAATTACATAGCCGCCAAGGAAGAAAAATAGTTCGGAATAATTGGCCGCCAGAAGTCGAACGAGAAATTGTATCAGTCTTATTGTATTAGCGAGAATGCCGGGAAAAACACCTGCTTTAATTTCCCGAGCTGCTATTTTAATTTATACACCCAAAAAGGTACGCAACATTGAATTTTTAACTTCATTCGCACAACAGGATCTGCTCAATTAATTCTTATTACAGTAGTCATAAATTAGCCTCTTAATGGCACCTTGTAAATGCGTTCGTAATATTGTATTGTACATAATAAAAGAAAACCTTTTTGTGAAAGCGTTGGATAGGTGTATCGAAAAAATAAACCAAAGATGAAAATTTCGATTGTTATTAGGCCCGACTGGAAGTGAAGCGTGTTGCGTCAAGTCGCTATTTTTCTAAGCTTTTTCAGGGAGACTTTTATTGTAGTCACACAATATACCACTCTATCTAAACAGCCACGTAAACTGTATCATAACGAACTTAAATCACTGAACACCTTTTGGGATGGGGTCTTTACAGCTGGGTAAATTCGCGAGTAAATAGCAAGCTGAAATTTGTGAAAGAAATCTTAAATAACATTCATTAACATGAATTTAGACGTTAGTATATAAAATAAAACTTGTTTTAATAAACCCTATAATGCACAAACCGAGAAGAAGTCTCAGAATTTCGTCTAAAATGTAATATTTTCGGGTTTATAAATTAAAATTTCGCTGATAAAAGCTCATATTATTTGAGCTTCTTTACACATTAAAATAACGCAGAAAAGGTAAATATTAATTAAGTAACATAAAAAGTACTAAGCAACATGAATCAGAAACAAGCATCTAACCCTGAAGTGATATCATCGATGAATTAATAAAAACATATTATTTTGTTGAACTATCTTGAAAATTGAGAAATTTAAAATTAAATTTAGAGATTACTAATGAAGTAAATGGAAATAAAAATATTATGAAATTACAAATTAGGGATACTAAATAGATATA
Source organism: Rhyacophila evoluta (assembly GCA_022683975.1). Lineage (NCBI taxonomy): Eukaryota > Metazoa > Arthropoda > Insecta > Trichoptera > Rhyacophilidae > Rhyacophila > Rhyacophila evoluta. The sequence goes on along the minus strand of JAGVSQ010004556.1, from coordinate 11,755 downwards.
GAAAGAAAAGAGAAGAAATTAGCGAAGGAGAGTATTAAATTCGTTGAAGATTTCATGATAATCGAAGACCTTGAGTGAAGGGCACGTTAAAAATATATACATCGATGTAATAGTCGATAGGGCAAGCGTTAAAATCGTTTCGAGTGTTTATTAGCTCTCACGAACGGCGGTTTTGATGGGTGCCTTCCGGAAAACTTTAAGTGGGCGGATTAATTAAAGCATTCTCTAAATGGGCGGTTCTCATTTCTGCTCGCCTAATAAACGTAATTGTGATCGTCTATTATTACCGTTATTGTATCGTATTTTTAAAATCTGCCTCACTCCATGCCTTAATTTTGTTTCTATTTAGGTACACTTAAACGTACGTGGGTGGCGTATAAAAAGAATTTTATCAGTTTCAATTGTTGATTGAAATTTGCGATAGAGCTAGAATTAATTCACTATATGACTAACGCAGCACAGGTTACCGTCTATTTTAATTTATTTTGCGTGGTTTTAAAAACCTCTGACTAAATTTTTAAAATGTGAATGCATGTAAAGAACGTTTTAAAAATAATCTAATAACCAAATTTAAATTTACAAATTTACTGAATATTAAAACACAATTCATGTTAAATTAAAACAAAAAGACTAATTTGATTGCAAATATACAATTATGTAAAATGTGATGTTTTTAGATTTTTTTAACCGTGTCCATTCATATCGTGGAACACCGCAATGTGAATAAATATTGTTTGTATAATATGCACGACAATACTAATCACCATTTCGTAGATATATTTACATGAAATTTTTCACTGCGTCCGCTGTGAAAGTGAATCCAACGGATACAGTGCAAAAATATCCACTCTCAAAGGAAATTACATAGATCTCCTCAATCTGAAGACATGTCTCGACAAATTATTCTTTACGAAAATTGGCAAATCGGGAAATTAATGGTTCAACCCAAAATGCATCGAGTCCTACATTTTAAATTTTTCTTTTAATTATTATCGATGGGAGAGAAGTTAGAGTGCGCGCTTCAGAGTCCAAGATTTCGGGTTCGATTCCCACATCTACTGGATATAAGATTGAGTAGAAAATAATCATGATAATATTATATTAGCCTAAATATAGCTATTGAAAACACTGTAGAAATATAGTTTTTTACAACGTCGGCTCTGAAAGTGGAGCATATAGTTATGCAGGCAGATTTATTTTTCATTTTTAAAGATTTACTGCCAGTTAATTGTTCAGCTCGTTCGATTTTTAATATTTATATATATCATATATTTTTATGCACTTTCAAGATTTTGGACCCGAAACATTTATATTTACCAATCGATCACTAGTAGAAATAAGCTATAGTTAGTAATTTTAACATAAAGAAAATAAAAAGAAAACTATATTTGAAATTTAAGTCACAAATATCTTATTGAAGATGTATTCCAAATAAATAAATACATTTATCAAACAGTAATTCGACATGTTAATACAGTGTGTAGGGCATTTATAATTTAAGTTTTGATAATGGTGTGACAGCCGGCAGAGCAATCAAACTATTAAGCCGCTGTGTGTAATTTTGATCCAGGGTATAAGGGCTGCAGACATGAGCGATTAGTGGATTGCTAATAATACTTGTATATTATGCTTACCAACCCCTTTTCGCATACAAAATTATATTCTCTTCAAGTGGAATAGCGATTAATTGTACTTCAGTATAAATGTGTAAAATAAGCTTGATATACAATATTTTTTCTGCTCTTTTTTACAGTGTTCTCCTCGAAAGTTGAGCACATGGATTTATTAAGTGAAGACGCCCGCTCTGAAAGTGGAGTATGTGAATCTTCTCAATGTGAAGACATGTCTGGACAGTTTATTTTTCGCGAGAATCGGCTATCAATTTTGAGAACCCAAGAATCTTGGAAGTGCCAAGTCGAAGCCATGTTGTTACACCAATCCAAAGGTAAGACAATCTTAATATCTTCTTGTGTTATTGTATACCATTTAACTCCCAAAGTAGAGTACATATATGGATCTAAGCAGTGTGCAGATATCCACTAGGAAAGTGGAGTATATGAATCTACGCAAAGTAAAGACGTCTTGAAAGATTATTTTTCACAATAATTGTTTGTCAGACAATTGCCCGACCCAATAGGCATCCAGTCCTGCATTTTTAGATTTTTAAATTCCAACAGATGTAAAATCTAGCCCGCATTTCCCGGATTACTAGACGTACACGCTACCAACAACGCTATCGAGGAGACAACATCTTAGTGTAGAAGATAATGAGTTTTTTTTTTGTTTTCCGTAAATTTAACAGTTTTCGTTGCATGCCGTTTGAGAACAGTAGTTTCTATTTATTTTTTGGGAGATGTGCAACACTAAATAGCATGGTTTGTCTTATAATTGAATTAATAATAATTTCATACTGTTCCGTGTTAGTGCTAAATTTACTATCCGTAAGTTAGACATGCAGATAAGTTAAATTTTAATGTTACTGAATATACTATTGCATTGGATTCGTCACATTTTTGCCTAAAATGACAGTCATAATTAAACAAAGGTTTTATGTCAAGTTTACTACTGTTGCTTACATAGATATGCTCTACAAAAGAAACGAATAAACTTATATAAAATCATAAATATAACCTCACTGATATTTAATATATTTAAATTTAAATAAAAAATTAATTCCTCGTTTTCACGTACGTCTATTTTCACAGTGTCATTTAGAGTCAAAAGCTGCAAACAAACAATAGAAATATCGTGACGGCGGAGTTGTACCAGGGCAACAGGAAGTGGACACAGGTGTAAGTCATTTTTTTCGGACAGTCCAAAACAAAGGCCCGAGGGCGCAATCTCGATTGCATATTCAATCAAACGAATTTACAAGTTTCGCTCCGAACACTTCCTGCAATCCTGATACCGCCACATTAATTTTGTGTATTCTAATCACGTATGAAATTAAATTTATGTAGCAATAAAACCAGATAAATAGTGTATATTTTATAAAACGAATAAACCGGATTAGGATTTTTCATTTTTAATTAAAAATTAAATTTAAATAATAAATTGGTATTTCCATTTAGGTTATTCTCTAATCTCAATCGCCGAATTAGATGGAATTGTTGTAATAAAGGAGTATTATGAAAACATAATGAATAATTAACGGAAAGAAATAAATAAATATTCAAAAATTAGCGATCAATATAATGAAGTTACCTGTTTAGCATACAGATTGTGACAAAACGAGCTTTATACCAAACACATTTTAAGTATAATATAACACTTAAAATAAAATATAATACATACAATGCATTAAGATTTATCTACTCATTATTATAAAAGCTTTGGTGCTAATCAGGCATTCATATAAAAATTAAATTGTGAACTTGGCTATAATTGACGATTATTCGTTTTTCCCGTATTTCATAACGTGCCATTATATGAACGATTAAAGAAAAGTAAAGTTGATTGTCGATAATAATTTTAATATATGATATTATTTTTGAAAATTCTAAGGTAACCTCATGGGAGTTTGGAGTAGTACAACGTATCGGAGTCAGAGAAACAAAATAGTACTAAAAAATATCTAAAAAACGACGCAATTAAAATTATCACTAACTAAAAGTAAAGAAAGAGTTTTAGAAAGAAAAAATGTGGTCTTCTATGAGAGCTGGAAAGATCCTATTTAAGAAATTTATAAAATAAGATCAATCTAACCTCAGATGAAAGGTATAAGTACCAGAGTCAATTCGTTAAACACTACCATTGCTCCCTATGTTAGTGTCACATCTGTCAGGTTAGTTCTACGTTTTAAAATAAATAAAAAATCAGATAATGTTTTTGGTTTTGTTGTATAGTTATTGAGGATACATAAACCAATAATAGCAAAAATGGCAGAATAAAAGATTAAGCAACGCTAAATTTTACATACATTTCTTCTTAGTTAAAATGTATCGTAATTCTACAGATGAATGAGAAGTGTGCACGTGAACTATAATTTGAAAAATAATAGTTTATTATTTTGTGGCCACTCTACATTTGAATTTAAATATTTAATTCTCACATAAAAATCAATGACCCATCTTTATAAGACCATGATAAAAATATGACGCGCGTGTGTTCTAATAATTTGGGTAATTTATATGTAAATACATTTATAATGAAAGCCACTGAAATGGTCGGTTGCGTTATTAATTATACGACGGAATTCATTTTCAATACGAGATAAACACTAACGAACGTGGTGTAAAATGCGTGGCCTGCCGGCGAAAGATCGTTGAACTTGTCGAATTCATAGTCTCCTGATACATTATAATAAAAAGTAGAAGGATAATAATAATAAAAACATAAATATTTGTTCAAAATAAACCAAACAAATAACTAATCAACGAAACATAATGGTGATTATATCTATATTTATTTTAATAAACTTAATAATATATTTAATTTATTTACTATTATATTAATACGACTAAAAATCAACGTGTAATATTCAACAAATACTTTATCGTCAACACAAATTTTATTTTTCGTGTTAATATTTACTTAGAAGATTCCGATCTTTATTGATTTTAAAATCTATTATAGTTTGTTGCAAATTGTTTTTAAAACTGCCGCAGATGCAGAAACTAATTTTAAATAATATTATACAATAATCTAAGTTTATTTATCTGGCCAGGATATTTAAATAAAGTTTCAGTTTGACGAATAGATCTCAATAATTATTTTGAATGGGAGAAATACCCTGGACACTCATTCCCGCATGAAATATCCGTAGATTAATTGAAGTATGATGAAAAAGGATTAATAAACAAAATATGTAATATACGCATATCATTACATATAAGTTATGTTAAATTTTAGTGTAATTAAAAAAACTGTAGTTTCTGTTAAAGATTTAAATATTTTACTGGTAACTAATTAATTTATATATATATTAAGTGCTGGTTTTACATTTTTTATGCTAAGAACATTTTATTTGAAGGGTTTTTATGTTTAGAGAGAAATAAAAATATTTGGAGAGGGAATCACGTTGAAGGCTTTTATATACTATGTAGTAATCTTCCCAGTGGCAGAGTTGGTAGCGTGCGCCTTTAGCAATCCGAAAAATGAGAGTTTCACTCCCCATTTCTTGGATTTTAAAAATCCAAAAATTGTAGAACTGGATACCCATCGGGTTGAGCAATAGTCTGATAAACAATTCTCGTGAAAAATAATCTGTCAAGACGCCTTCACACTGCGGAGATCTATATACTCCTCTTCCGGGGTGAATTCTTGAGACTGTAAATCCATATGCTCCACTTTGGCAGCGAACATGACATAAAAAAATCATGTAACTAAATAATTACACTGAGGATATATTTTGTTTGCATTGATAATGATGTGGTTACTAAAATAGAATTTTTATTAATATCTGGGATTATTTTTAAGCTGAGACTTGAGATAAGAAATAATTTTGATATACCAGTCAACTGGGAAATCTCTCAATTGAAAACACATTAAATAAATATCATTTGTACATTTAAATTATTATTAATGAACACAAATTGAATCAAAATATGTTAAGAAATCACATGTAGGTGTTTGTGGTTGTTCAATGTCGTTGCACTATATTTATTTAATATATTTATTTTTATTGTTAATTCCTACAGGTAGGTTCAACAAGAGAAAAATCTTATATGCATATTTTCGATTATTTTTTAATACAAGCATTCATTCAGACACGTCAATCAAAACAACAACAAATTACGAATGAGATGTAGTGAGGCCTCGACGCATTATGCCCAAACGAAGCTCGTCAAATAATATAACCATGAAAAGAAGCTTTCCATATGTACCTTCATACGTTAATGGATAAAAAAGGCTTTGATAATAAATGATTACGAGTAGCTGCAAGCTCTCCGTTGACATTTCACTCAGAAAGATTCCTTAATAGTCGCCTTAATGGGTTCGAAAGAGTTAATAGAGGCCAATGAGAGAGTAAGATTTTTATAAAGTTTCTCAAAGTATTTATTTTTTGGAACCCACAACAATACCCAATATAATGTTACATATTTTAGCTCTCGACATGGTCAGGGTAATATCATGTACCATCCACATAAAATTAGCTGGCTATTTTCAGAAAATAGCCACGATTTTCCAACCATTAAAAAATAAATCTGACACAATATTTAGACTCCGTTTTTTAACTACATAAAAATAAAGGTTTTATTTTATTTATTATTTGCTAAATCAATTTTCTTGAAGCTTGAGAAAGACTAGTTTGAAGTTGATATGTGAGACAATTTTTATTACTGTATCCATGAATACAGCCTAATGATGTCTAAAGGCAAAACCTGCACAACCGGTTCGTAAATAGCCATTTACATAATATCTGTACATGCTTATTTAATTTAAAGAGTTTATTATTTATAATACAACTCCCATCGATTTAGTGTATGTAATGCATACATATATTAGAAATAAATTCACTAAATTTTATAGGTGATAATTTAAATCACAAACTGTCCAAAAATGATGTTGGATTATGTGAATTTATACGTAGAACAATAAAATACATCCATTCTAAAATACTATAATAATTTTTATGACTGCTAATAAATAGAACATTTAAAAATGCAAAGATGATGTACAAAACTTTGCAAGTAAACGAGTACACATATATTAACAGTGCACAATTATATAGTCTTCGAAAAACACACACAAATATGGAGAAAATATATAATTAGATTGTATCATATTAATTGAACATTTGTTAGCTTAAACTTTTGTTTTACATCATTCAATATTAATCTGCTTTTTTAAGCCGGAAGGTTCCGACGAAATAATATTTTAGAAACACAATTTTATTTCAATACACCCGAGATTACAGAAGTACATTCATAAATATAAGCCACCGAATAGTTCTTTGGATAAAAAGGCATTCTGATGAAGCCCTTACTGTTTCGATCTATGGTCTACGTCGACCAGATAAAGTATTGGATATATTTTATTTAAAAATTGGTAGTTTTTTAACGTGAAGTTTACTTGATTAAAATATATGTATAAATGTTACAGTTAAAATAACAGTTATTAAATTGTCAAGTAGCTTTCCGTATAGACGATTCTGGGATCGATGACCACTCAAAATATGTGCGCTTCTTAAACTAAGAAAAAGCAACGGCTTCTACTAGTACCATAGTACTACTAGGCATACTATTAGATACTCGAAAAATGAAACATGATCATTTTATACCTGGTAACATTTTCTGCCATGTTCGCTCCGAAAGTGGATAATGTGGATCTCCGCGATGTGAAGACATTGCTTGACAGATTATTTTTTACGAGAATTGATTGTCACGCATTTTTTCTAGCCCAATGGGTATCCAGCCCTGCATTTCCAATTTTTTTGAAAATCCAGCAAATGTGGGAATCAAATCCTCATTCTTCAGATACAAAGTGCGCACACCAACCTTTACGATACTAGGATAAAACTAATTCTTCTTCTTCCATGTTTGCTCTCTAAGTGGAGTGTATGGACACCACGTGCTGCCTCCAAGAATCTCTGTCCTCTTGCGTCCTCCCAGATCATATCTACATCCCGTAACTCCGCCGAATACATTCTATAGATAGTAGTTACCGGCCTTCCTGGACGCCGATGACCTGGTACGCAGCAACGCTGGACCTGGCTTGGCCACATGTTGCGGATGCCACAAAAATAAGTCTGATTATTTTAGTACCGGATAACGTTTGATTATATATGTGAAAATCAGTTTTGCATATTTTATATTGCAAAACATGAATTTCGTCAGCCCCCGCTGATTATATATTATGGTATAAGAAGAAGAAGAGTTTTAAAAACAAGGTTCTTACATTTAGTTGAAATTGACATCTTTATTAATGTCTTTCCTTGGGCCGCGGTATAAACATATAAACATCTCAGTTTTTTTTATAAATTTGTTTATATCAAAATTATTAATGTAATATTATTAAATTAATATACCGAGTCAACTATTAATATGTTTTTTTCTTTTATTTCTTCTGCCATATTCTATTCATATACTATGTTATTTAATGAAGACGAACTTAAGAAAAGACTGACACCTGGTGTGATCATTAGAATATAAATTGTTTGATATCAAAAGAATGTGACAAGAGCATTTGGAAATGGTCACGACGATATGTCATTATGGTCATCAACGGAATAATGTGAGCTTCGAATCCAGTGATTCGGAGATAATTAGTATAAAACGAAAGATTTATATGCAGTAAAGAAATAGAATATATAAAATACTTTGGCTCTATACGTCCAGAACACTCATACATTCCTAATGATTTGTTGCCAAACCAATTAATTGAAATCGCAACAAAGCCGCGCAGACAAAACCCATTTAAGACAAAATAGCGCACACATACCGCCAATGCAGCGCATTAAAATTTGTATGTGACATAACCGCATATTTCATCGTGTAAAAAATAGGTTTATAATATATATGGAAACGTTAGAGATAGATTAATTAAACACCTTCATATAGTATCCATCCTTCGGTATATATAATAAAGTATGTCAACAATTCACAGAGGAACAAAATTGCGTTAGAATTAAAATACAACGACACAAGGCAGATTTCAGGCGACCAAATGTATAAATGCATAATACTCTGAAAGTGGAGTACATAGATTTCTGTAATGTGAAGATGTCTTGACGGATTATTTTTCTCGAGAATCGTTTGTCAGACAGTTGTTCAACCCAATGGGCATCCAGTACTGCATTTTTAGATTTATAAAATCCGACAGATGGGAAATCAAACCCCCATTCCCTGGTTTGCTAGGCGCGCACGCTACCAACTACGCTACCAGGGAGACAGAGGAAAATATTATATAAATATATCAAATTACATGACTTTATGCCTATAGAAGCCTCGTACAGTAATGAGTAAATTAGATTATTTGAAAAATTTCACACACAGTATTAAACTGTGAACTTATAAAACATATTTTTAAATTTTATCTTTTATGTGATTTTTTATTAATTTGTATTATAAATATAATGAATTACAAAAAAATCCGTCGTTGGTCATCTGGTTTTTGTCGTACGCGGTTTTGGGTTGGCCGTGCGCGGCTTTGTCGAATCACCCATTTCGCTGTATAATAAATACACAATTAATTATAAACGATAACTTGTCAAAATATTATCGTAGTATGAGTTGAAATTGTCCGACATCAATCGGCTACATTGATTCAAGAACAATAGATCTCGGCAGATCACATAAAGGACAAAGGATTAAAAATGTCAAAATGACATTTATTTAATTCGTCAAAGGACGCACCGAGATAGCCGACAAAAAATTCTTTGATAAGATTTAAAGGGCAGTCAGGTGTATTGTAAACGGAGAATACCTTGCAAGTATACCCTTCAAGATATTGTATATTGATAATTAAGATTACCGAAGCTATTCCTCAAACAATATATCTGATACATTTTTTACAACAGACTCTTCAATGTTATAAAAATAATAAAAACCGATCGGTTCAGGCTTTGTCTTTGAAAATCATGATTTATTTGTATGTTTTTTTAAAGTTTTTTTAAGTGAAGAAAATGGATCTACACAGTTTGAATATATCCAACTCAGAAATGTATACAGAAAAGTATGTGAATCTTCGCAGTGTCGCAAATATTTTTGGGGAACCCAATGGGGAAAAACCTACATTTTGTAATTGGTAGATGTTGAAATTGACCAAGAAATCCCCGGATGCAACGCTAAATTCTTGGTTACCAAGGAGACATTGACTACCGGGTTTCCCCAAAAATACAACCTACCCCAAAAATAAGCCCGACAAGGAATTTAAAGGATGGTTTTAATCTAAGACCTGCCACTAAAGTAAGACCCAGTGAACATACGATACGAGTTCTCTTTAAGAAGTTCTTTCTGTTTAAGCTGGACGATGTTGAAGCGATTAAATGAGCACTTGCATTCAAGTCCTCTGTTTTCAACTATTGTAAATACTATCTCTCCAATATGGATGGATGTCATCAATTTTCCCCCCAAAAATAAGCCCTACATGTGGTTTATACTTTGTTTTAAAAATCCAGTTATTACAAAAAATCATGATATATTTTACAGTGGTAGAGTGTTTCCATTTATTGGAAGTATTAAATGTATCGTTTCCAAATTTAAAGTGGTTAATAGAGATCGTATTGACTTGAAGCCATTGGACTTCTCTGTTAACAGTGACTTTGCATCTAACCTCTATTAGCTTAGTCTCCTTCTTGATTATAATCACAGGATGCCGATTTTATTATCAGGAAGTGATAACATAATTCAGCTGAAAGGGAAGAGAGATCTTTAGATCAGATAATTGGTCTGAAATTGATGCTTTCGCCGGATCGTTACAATCCACGACAAGTAACATTGAAGCTAAAAAAATAATGAAGCAGGAAAAAATCTTTTCTTTAATGATGCAGGTGTAATGGAGTTTTATAGATTTTTGATGGACATTTGAAAATAATCTTAATTCTATAATACAACTTTTTCATAACTTTAAAGAGCGATTCTTGCTAGTGATACCTAATTATACGCCGATATGTAATGCAATAATGACAAACTTACTTAATTAAATAGACCTGCTTCGCATGGGGAATCATCCAATTCTTACTGCCAACATTTCAATTTCACGAGAAAGACGTCGATTGACATACCTGAAACAATAAAATACATCACGAATAAAAATCTTTTCTGATATAAAAATGTATTCAACAATACGGGTTGATAAAATTAGCACATACAAATCATTATGGTAATTCCACAATAATTTATTCATCAAATAACAATCTTGACAATTTAGTATTTACTAACCGAAGACATCGTCTGCGAAGACCGTTACAAGTGTCGGTGACATCTTATTAATCACCATCGATGATCAAAATATAATGTGTATTCACACATTGGCTCGTCTTCATAAGTAACTCACATAACATGACAGATATTCAGTATTTGAAAGCTGATTTAATAATATAGCACCCTCTATTTACGAAATAAATTATGAAAAACTCAAAGTGTCCAAATTAAAATTCCTTAACGGTTAAAAATATCCCATTGAAATTTGTTGATATTCGGAAAAAAAGATAAACCACCCAGCTAGCAAAGTGGATGATAAATTTTTATCTAAATTACATCGATAGATAGGTACCGGTTCAAAAATTCCAAACTTCCCGGAGCTTTTTTTAGATAATTTGGAAGCGACGCATTTTGTAGGGTTCGTTAATGAATAGAAACCGAATGATATAAAACGTTATCTAAGCTAAACGAACGGTCATTCTTCTTATAGTTGAACAAAAAGGTCGAAGTTTTGTTAACTCTTAAATACAACCTTACGGGCTCTAAACAAAAGCCTCTATTTCGTAAAATGTTTTGCAGTATACAAAAAACTACCAGAAGGTCTGAACTCGACTACCGTGTAGCCAATTCACACTTTTGAACTGTGTGGGCAATTAATTACATATCTTATCTATCTCACCGTTTTATTTTTTTTCTTACATTGGGAAATATATTTAGTTTTACTCTTTTATTCAATTCCTTTTGTAGGTAAAGCATTTGTTTTTATTTATTTTTTAATTCGCATCGTTAGTAATGGAAATGACTTCTGTAAATTGAATAAAATTCATTAAATAACAAAATAAAGATAAAAAAGTGTACGTTTTGAATTATAACAAAATACTGTTATGCCAATGTAGAATTAAATTCTGAATTATTTAAAACTGGTAAACTTCCATATGTGAGATCACTGT
>JAGVSQ010004555.1:0-19182 GCA_022683975.1 Rhyacophila evoluta | reverse complement strand
CCAGTTTTAAATAATTTTGAATTTAAAATCAATTTCCATCAGTCAAAAATATTAATTAAAGTATTTTTTTCGAAACATTTTACTTAATAAAATGAAAAATTTCAAATAACAGCATGGACGTCCTCTATTTAATTATATCTAATTAAAAATAATTAAAATTAGCTCGTTTAATAATCTTAACAGTTTGTTTATCAACGTAGATTATTTTGGATTCAACTAATTTCGATACTAGCCGTGTCAATTAAAATACTTTTAATATTTTAGATAGATACGAATTTAGATACTTTAATATGACAGATTTTGACTTCGTAATGCATTTTTTAAATCGTTGTCTATTCATATATATTTTGATTTCGATAATTTTGATAATAAAAAATTCAATATATTTTAGTACAGAATAAATTTTCAGTGTAAGTTTAAAGTGTTTTTTTGGATTTAGTCGGGAATCGTCAGATATATTAATTTAAATCGTGCGTTCATTTACCATTGGTTGATAATTCCAAAGATCAAGTTGCAGAATAAACATGCGTATTTACGTAATATTCATACATGTGTAGTTTTATTTTTCATTTCAAATACTCTATTGGTTGGCTGATATATTTCAGTTTATTGTTTTATGGACTCCGGAATCGTATAATTTTATTTATCTATTCCTGCAAGCCGAAACACTGAAGCAGTAAAACATTTACGCTGTTAACAGCCTTGTGCGACCTAAAAATACGTGTCGTTAAAAGAAATCGTCCGACACTTTTGATAAGCAGCGTATATGGTAAAAAAAAACCTTATTGGCGCGACGTTATTTACGTTTTTTGTCATATCAACAGGCAATTGATATATATAACAGTACATATTTTTTTTGTTTATTTAAATATCTGCAATAAAAAATAAATTACGCAAATTGGCTCGCTTTATCCACCATCACCCGCCGAGTATTCACACTCGTTATGCGAGCGTATACCATGGTGTAGTGAACGTGAATACAAAGTTGGTCTCCGGTAGCATAATGGCTAGCCCGAGCGGCTCACGGGTTCAATTCTCACACCTGTCCGATTAAAAAAAATCTAAAAATTGTAGACCAGCATGCCCATTGAGCTAATTAAACAAGTGTCTGGCAAACAATTGTCGTAGAAATAAATCTATCAAAATGTATCTTCACACTATGTAGATCCATATACTCCACTTTAAGAATAGACATGAAAAAAACGTGAAGCGCTCTTCAAAGTACTAAAAATGCCCCCAGAGCTACTTCTCAAAACCTTGGGCGTGCACCAGATGGTACGTGATTCCTATTCACATGAATTCCTATCTAGTCCATGCCTTTGAATATTTACCTCGTTGTAAAATAAAAAAGGCTAAATAAATATCTTAGAAACCAAATTGCAGTGGTCGACTGATCCAATCATATCGACTCTCTTACCTTTCAATAAATATATGGGAACTTTCCCAGAGAGTATGGCTGGCATCCTCTAATTTTCACATAAACAAGTAACAATCCATAAAACCAAGCAACGTTAGTTAACTAGTGATAAATTTTGGTAGTTAAATGGATAAGTGCACTCGCTTATTAATCGTTCGTTGCCGGGTTATGTTCGATCGGTACGTAAAAAAAAATCAATTAAAATGAATCTCTTATAGCTGCAAAGCATAAAGAATCTCTTATTATTAGTGTCTTAATGACCATGGTCTACTCCTAAAAAATAACTCTGTCTTTAAATAGGCCATAGATTTCCAAAGTAGGCGGTACCACCCCCTGTGGGCGCTGAGGATGTCTAGGGAGACGGTAGTGGGTTCAGAAGCATTTGATAGATGCTGACTCCATGAAGAATATATTGATAATTACTTTACGTGAGCTTATAAAAAAACGAGTAACAATATTTTTTTATCTTTAATAGTTTTTATTTAGTATTCAAAGTATTTTTTATTTGGAAATTTGTGTTAGGACAAAAACGACTGAGAATCTATGATCCAGGCAAAAGTAATTTTGAAGCATTTCTATTAATATAAATTTGAGAAGTCTGATATTTAATATCACGGAATTGATTTTATATTCAGTAACATTAGCAATTAATTCAAGCCAAGGCTTAATCATTTTTTTTATCATATGTTCTCAAAGTTGCAATTTTTATTTTATCAAAACCATTTCAAAGACGTTTTAAAAAGTTGACATTGAAGGAAAAAGAAAAAAAATAACAAATTCCACTCAGACTCTCTCAAATATTTCACTTACAACTCTGGTATTGTATTTTTTCGTTTAAATTGAAAAACGTTCATAGTTTGAATGCCTTTTTGTATAATGAAAAATGGTAACTCAATTGCAATTTATTTCATGACAGTAAAAATATAAATCAGACTTTCGATTCATCTTATAGAGTGTCTTCCAAGCTGCGTGAAAATATTAATAAATGAAATTAGTGTTCACATTTATCATTTAAAATAAGTTTAAAACTTTTGAAAGACAAAGCATATTTGAAAAAAATGAAAAAATATCATAATAAGTTTTATCGTAAAAATATTTTAATGCTAAACTAGCGTAAAAAAGTAATTTCCAAAAGTCTAATTTACTTTTAATAATATTACGTAACAAATTTAAGTAACAAGTAGGACGTGAGACGGAGACGCACATATCCTTGAATAGTGTCCTCCCTTTCGAGCGTACCTTTTATGCTGCCAACCTAATGATGATATATCTGTCCTATTTAAACTCACTGTAAACACAACCGGAGTGAAAGAGAGGGGGTGTAAAAGCGATGGAATAAATTTCGTTTTACATTGTTAAGGGCTCGTAAAACCCACGTGGGATCCGGGGATGAAAAGTTAGGGAAATTCTCACAAAGCAGGATTAGTCATTTTTTTAGTAAAAAATTAAAATAAAGTCCCTAATTTCGTGAGTAAGTCGTTTTGGAAAGAGTTGAATTTATGAGTAAAATATATTTTATATTACTGAAGACAGAAATTAAAGAAGATTAAGAGTCCTTATAATATACTTATCTTTATTAAAAAATCAAGTTATATAAGCAGTTAATTCTGTAGAATCAAGAACAGAAATACAAATTATATTTTATATCAAAATTATGACAAAAATTACCGTGTCAGAGCACGACTTCTAGTTTTTTGTTAGTTGACCTTTAAAGTTAATAATATTAATATTTTAAGCACTCCTATGAATATATTAATGAACTTTAATTTTTATTCTATTAAGTTATACAAAACTAATCTAGATCGCAAGATTGCGTCACGAAAAGTTTTGCTAAGCAAATTGGTCCCAATTTCGTGACATTCGAGCTTTTGAATTGCTTGGTAACCAGTACCAATTTATAAATTGTATTCATATCAAAACTGAAATGAGTTTTATTTTAAAATAACTCAACCATGTGAAGAATATCATACGTTAAATCTTAAATTATGAACATATGATATACTTACTATTATATCTCTTAATTCTTTATACCCGTGACACAAACGTGCTTTTAAAAAGTGCCAAGATGAGCTTTTACGTAAATATATATAAAATACTATGCAAAACCTAATTTTTGACTGTCTTCTTGAACATATTATTTATCTATTAGTTTCATAAGTCTTTCGAGGTAAAAAAAACTTTCGTATATTAGACGAGATTTGGGTGAATTTTTAAAGCTCATTTCTTACAAGCAATTCTTGAGAATACTTCTAAAGTATGTGATAATATTGATTATCAAATCATATTTTTTTAAATGTGATAATAATAATTCTAAGCACTGGCATATTTTAGTAAAAATTATCTAACTTACTGTTGTTGTATGTATATTTATAAGCAGAAAAATACATCTGCTGGTCTTGTACTTACCTGAAAAAATAGAAAAAAATATATTTAATACAAACAAGAATTATACAACAAATAAAATACATCTTGTGGTTATTTAAAGCAACTAAGAAAGTTCTCCGATAGTATTTATTTATGAAATGGTGTACTTTAATATTTTTATTCATATCTAATAAAATATTTCGAATACATCAATAATCAAAACACTCAATTGAAGAAAGATAGTTTAAGACTAGATATTAAAAAACGTAGTAATGATAACTGTTAATGGATTTCGTTAAATTATTAAATTCTCTGATTGCTGTACATTATTATATTTTTTAAATAATATAGATGCAATTATGGAATGAGTAAGTAATTTTCGTTTGACCATTGATGGATAATTAATGCTGTATTCTAGAGCAAGATCTATGATGAAATTAATGTTTTTTTTTTACAAAATTTTACTTTCAAAATATATCATTAAGAAAAAATAATTTTAATAAGTTTGGGCTTAACTTTTTTGATGTGCTCGCCAAAAGTATTTTTTAAGCTCGATTGGACTTTCCAAATTTTAGCAGCTAGCTTCTTGTTTTATAAGAGTCTAAATAACTTTTGCTGGGTAGGGTAGTGAACATATATAATTTTGATTTATTTCTAACTTTGTTAACGTATGCATTACGTGAGAGTTTTTCATGGTTAAATATTTTTAAAGCTTCACGCTTTCAACTTACGTAACTTTCAACTAAAAAATATTAAAGTAACGAATGAATGGTTAGTATTATGTGGAAAGTTCAAAGGTGAATGAGTTTTTTTTATTTTTTTTTTTTTGAAACGTTTCAAATGTCTCTTTTTTTCAAGACAGTATGGCTGAAAAATGCAGACCTAACTAAAATATAGTATATTTTATAACCATACCTGATTTTTATATAATTTTATATTTCAATATTTATATTTACTTTCATATCTTTCGGAACATATTCAACCACTAAGTAACTTCCAAATTTTCTCTCACCCATTAATTTCTTTGCATCTTATTAAATCATGATATGATCTCTAAGCTTTGCCAATTGCATCCCGTGAATATCCACCAAGATTATAATAATGCTAAAATTTTGTTGGTTGTAAGAAAACGTAAGAAAAAATGTGTGGTAAAATTATATAAACGTATTTGCAGCACGTATGTGACAGCTAATGAATGATTTTAAGCATAATAGGAAATATAGTATTCGTCTTTATATGATAGATTATAGCACAGAAAATAGATGAATGATATAATCTGAATACTGATATACTAATGATTGTAGACAAATAAATGATTAAGTTTTCATAATATCATTCGCAGAATGGAATATATACATTTATTTAATGCCTTTTCATTTCTTTCCAGATTTTTCTACTAGTATTAGTCATCAACCAAATGTTAACACTATTAAACGACTAGGTGTGCATTGCTGGATTCTCAGAAAATCTTTTGGGACTCAAACACTTAACTCCCCTCATAAAAATGAGGTCACCTACTTTTCAGCAACCGAGTAAATAAAATGTATCGTACATTTTTTATTAAATATTATTTTTAATGCAGATTTATAATTATAAATTTGATAAATCGTTTATTATACCATTTGATCTATGTGTGGCCAATTAATATCTGTTAATTTAATTCTGATAACTACCTGAGAAATCAAGATAATTAACTGTTTTTTATTCCAAAGTATTTTGTTTTTATATATACCATATTCGATCCTAAATTTGAGCATATTGATCTATACAGTGTGAAGATATCCACTCCGAAATTAGATTATATGGATCTCCGCAATGTGAAGACATCTTGATAGCTTATTTTTCACGAGAACTACTTGTCATACAATTGCTCAACCCAATGGGCATCAAGTCCTAAATTTTTCGGGCTTTTTAAAAATCCGACAGATGGAGAATCGAACCGGCATTCTCCGGATAGAAATCTGGCACGCTGCCAACCACGCTACTGGGAAGGCAATCCTACTGGAGATAATTAAGTAATAATAAAAATGATAGTTATTTTTAACGATATTCCAGGGGCGATTGATATCTTCTACCTGAATGAGAGTGAGTCTCTCTCTTCCTTTCCTTTTTTTTTCAATTATATTTTATTCTTGCTTTTACTTCAATTAATTTTACAATATTTATTTTGTTTCATATGTTTTTAAATAGCCGAAGTCTTTGATTATTAATATTTGTCCTTTTGTAAATTTAAAAAATATTAAACCCATTATTTTGAATGTTCTCAAAACTTTAAATATAAAAATATCTAATTCATATTATGTTTCATTTAGATGTTTATATTTAATAAAATGAAAAATAATAGACCGGTTATGAGGCGACGTGATATATTTTCTCTTATGTCGAGCAATGCCTAACGACTTCAGAAGATGGATATTGCTGTTCCCTCGAAGGAAATGGAAGGAGTATTATTAATGGAGTCACTATTTAGATAGAAGGTCAATGCCACACTCAGTTAGTAGCACACTTGAATTATATGGGGCGTTAAGGATTATTAGTACTAGCGAAAGTACTTGCGGTTTGTGTATTAAGTAAGATATATTATTTTAACACCAACTCAATGATTCACATCCCGTTATTATAAAAAAATATTATATTAACTTGAAAATGTAGAACTGGATGTTCTATAAATTGAGCAATTTGCTGACAATCAATTATATTTCAAAAGAAAATTATCTATAAGAATTTAACTTTGGAAATCGTATATTCTATCTGAGATACGCCACACACTCGGAACAGAAATGTTAAAAGTATTTTTGATAATCTTACTCAGTCACTTGCAAAATGGGATTTTTCTGTTATTTTATTGATTTCGAAACATTTATTAATTTAATACGATCAATTTCAAAAATAATTGCATAAAAAAGCACTTTAACCAGTTTTGATACTTAGGTAAGATGAAGTTGACAATTTTTTAAATTTATATACCATATTCGTTCCTAACGTAGAGCATATGGATCTACACAGGCTGAAGATATCCACTCCGAACAAAGGAGTATACGGATTTCCGCAATGTAAAGACGACTTGACAGATTATTTTTTACGAGAATTGTTTGTCAGAGAATTACTCAACCCAATGGGCATCCAGTCTTGCATTATCGGTTTTTCTAAAATCCGATAGATGGAGAATTGTACCCGCATTCCCCGAACTGCTATGCGGCCACGCTACCGGGAAGACCCTTTTTACAACCCATTTTTTAAAACGTTTTTTTTCCTATTTTTTATTTTATTTGGATAAGTTTTGTAGTAACAACTTAAAAATAATTAAGTAACGAATAAGTTGTCAGTAATTTAAAACATTTTTGGATTTGACGACTTTTGATATAAGATAGACAAACAATGAAGTTCCTTTGATATATTTAAATGACTTGTCAAATTGATCCAGGTATGCATATAAAATGATGGCATTTCAAAATAACAAAGCGAAGTTAGAGGATATTTTTCGATTTAAGGTGTTAATATATAAATTCACTGAATTAGAATTTTATGTGAGTATTTACATTTTTTAACGTTGAAGTGACTAAGAAATGTTGAATTTCAATTTAAATCTGCTGCAATTACTGTTTTTAATACTTATCTAAAGTTTTATTATTCAAACTGTTTTAGCATAAACATTGTGGCGTATATTAAAAAACGACTGAATCTTGAAATTTTATTTTTGAGCACGAGAAAAGCTTGATAATATAGTGAGTTATTCTTTGTTTTTATAATAATTAACAACTTTTAATAGAAGCTACGCGGAAACTTTTCAAGAAATGTTTATGGTAATCTGTTATGTTATACTTCAGAATATTAAAGAAGATATGAAAAAAATGTTCTTTTGAGATAAAACGAAATAATTCGCCCACTAAATGATATACCAATTTATTAACATTATACGTAAATTAACATTTTTATGGATCAATATTACACGGTGACAGTCTTAATAATGATGTTAAAACTTTACAAACTATTGGTCATATTTTGTAAACTGTAAAAATATTACGAAATATGGTTGAACAGTCACAGTATACAAAACTGCATTCTTCGGCTATGAAGTGTGCACGCTCACCACTCTGTCGCTAGGAAAATATCCTTCAGTTGCGTAGAAATATAAAACAATCTCATAGGTGTTGAGTTGAAAATTTGCTCACAATTAATTCTTGTGAAAAATTATATGAATTTAGTTAATTTCCACGTTTTCAGAATCTAAATATTCTATTATTTTTTTTTATTTTGTTTGAATATATCGTCGTATTAGAGACTTTAAAGTGATCATTATACATTAAGAAATTGTCGTAAAATCTATTTAACAGAGAGACTCAAACATTAAAACTCGATTATTTCAAAACTCACTTTTTTTACTTTAACGTCTTTTGCCAGTAATACGAAGATATTACGGTTGATGTTATTATACAAAATTAACCATTTCCAATGGGTATTTAAATTAGTTTCAACTGAAAAAAAATAATCGTTAAAATATTAGATTTTTTTAGTCATTATTAAAGCAATATGTATTATATAATCAACAACTGCACTAAATAAAGATAATCAACAATTTTAGAGTTTTTTAGATAGAATATAATCAATACGCTAACAGTCGAGTTTTATGAAAAGAATCTGTTTTGTTAAAACATATAATTTGCGTAGACCGTAAAGCTCTTGGTATTTTTATACAATAAAGCTAAAAGCTACAGTGTAAAATCATTGAAGAGGACAAGCTTTTATATATCTAAAGTTAAAGTCAATAGTATTTTAAATGCCTCTCATGGTCTAAAGCCGAAACATCTGATTGGTTATTGAGCTTAAAGCCTTTTGGGCACTTTTTAAGTCAGAATGTAAAGCCTTGCGCATAAGAGATAAGCCTCAAAATGGTCGTGGACTTATACTAAATGGGATAGCAAGTTATTTTGGCATTTTCTTTTTATTTTCATGAAAAAAAAGAAAATACACAGTCTTTTACATTTGATAGACGAAAATGTTACTGAAATATATAAAAAGAGAATAATTTAATATTAATATTTATCTTTAGAAACTAAGACCAACCATTTTTTATAAAAATACAAATCTAAAAAAATCTAATACATTTTTAAGCGTCTTATCAAAAACTTTATGTCACAGAGTTCACACAGTAACAGAATCGGTAAACTGGCCCACTTAATGAATTATCTGGCATGATACGCTTAAAAAGTTGATACAAAATCATTGAATTCTTGATTATTTAAAACTGGTAAACTTCCATATGTGAGATCACTGATCATACTAGTATGTTATATGTTCACTAACTGCCCACATATAATGTAGTCTGAAGATGCCGAAAGGCGAAATCCGGGTCGCTAACAGTGATCTCACATATGGAAGTTTACCAGTTTTCAATAATTTAAAATTTAAAATCAATTTTCATCAAAAACCATCAGTCAAAAATATTAATTACAAAATCGTTATGTAATTAATGCACAACATGTTCATTTAACGCATACATTTTTAATATTTCAAGTATTTTTCCGAAAATTAATCATTGGAAAAATAATCTGAAGAAATATGGCTTAAACTTTTAAAAGATAAACATAAATACATCGTTGTTCTTGATAAAAGTAAGATGTGGTAAAAAACATAATTTTTTTTCTTTGTGTCAAGTTTTTTTAGTATCATGCCCCTATCATATTGAGTGTGGAAAGATACAGGATTGAAAACTTCGAATAAGTATCTAAATTTATTAGATACTAATTTAATATTTTCAGCTTGTATGTGTTTGATAGAATTTGTATTGAGTTGTATTGTGATTATCGAATAAAATCTATTTTGAAAAAACTGAGAGATACGTTATTTTTTCTTTCCACAGTCGATATGAATTTATAACAAATATGGTTCGCAGTTTAAAGCACCCACCCTTATGGAAGACTGTTAAATATAACACTATCTACAAGCGTACTTATCAGATTTCAAAGTTACTGGTCTAACTTGGAAAGATCTTAGAAGATAAGCAAGCGGCAGGGATTCTTGGAAGCCCCGTGTATTACCCATACTTAGTTATAGCGCGAATTTTGATATAAAGATTTATTAAAAATTATTACGAATAAAGTTTATTTGAATATTAAGTTGTTTGCATGTTTTTTTCGCTAGTCATTTAAGATTAATACTTTTTATGACATGAAGTACTGTTGTTTTTGCTATCTCGTAGGGTTAAAGCATATTTTATTTAACACTTCATACACGAAAGCACTCATAAACAAGCATAAATAATATCCTTAAAGATTTCAGCCAGCATTATCTTATATCGCGTTTATCGCACAGCCACACGTAAATTACTTAGCCAGAACGACGTACATTGAGCGATGAATAATTTATTCATAACCTGAAAAGTACGTTATAACAAGCGAACACTTTAGAATATAATTAATTTAAAATATACTTTGGCTTACTTACAATAAATTAACGTTACTATATTTAATAATAGCATCTTTAATGGAGTTAAAAGGATCGGTGGTAATATGTATTATTTTCAATCCATCTGCCGCAGTTTTATAGCTTATTTCAAACATTAATTATCGAAATAATTTATATGAATCTCTATTGATCACGCCTGACTACAAGTAGTACGCTAGTACAATTAACATATTAAAATTATTAATACAATATTACGTGCAATTTTACGACAAAAAAATGAGCAAACTCCTTGTAAATGGGGTACCTGAACTCTACCGAAAAATGCGAGTATTCTAGTTGAATCATTTCTAAGGATAATTTTACCATTTTGTTGATATTTGAATGGCCATGAGATTTGTTTCTATTGTCTAATATATGTTTATTTTAAAAACAAGATTATTATAAATTATCAAACATATCTTCGTGTATGATGGTTGCCTTTATACTGACAGGTTAGATATCAACTGTGGAAAGGAAAAAAATCATTACCTACATAGAACATATTTTACAGGAGGCATAATAAGTTTTTAGTTAATGATTTTAAGCCAAAGTCAAAACATTACATGAGAACAACGTTGAAGTACACGAAGATGATATTAATTTAATAAGTTATTAAAAAAACAGTAAAAAATCTTTAGATAGAAGTTCATTTTCTGGCTGTAAATTTCACAAACTACAGTCTTTTCAAATTAAAAGCTAGGTTTAGATAACAATCTATAATAAAATCTGTATTGAGTTGTATACATTCAGATTTTGACAAAAACAGTATCGAAAAAAATGAGGGCTACATCCTTTTTCCTTCCAACAGTCAGTATTATAGTGATTGGCTAGAAAATAAGGGTGAATTTTTGTTAGTTTTCGATAAAATCAAACATGTGTCATCAAATGCCACTTATAAAATAGTTGGAGATGTAACAATTTATTTGTATATGTATTTATTATATTAACGTAATCTTTATAAATGTTTTCATTCATATACATATTTAATTTAATTTAATATTTTTAATATAAAATTTAATGCAAATACAATATTTTTTTCCAAGGAGGGTACATTTCACGGAATTAATATTATATTAAAAATTATTTTGACAAAAATAGATGTAATATAAAAATGATTTTTTTTATTCTTTCCAGGACATTATTTTTTACTTGCTAAGCTATTCGATGATGTAAAACAGGTTGACCCACCTACTGAAATCACTTGACCGGAATATAATTTGAAAAGGGACACACGTGTGTTTGATATTTGAGTCCCTTGGCACCTTTCAAAAGATTCTAGAACATACCATAATAGTTTCATGATGGATTCGACAGTGTTTAAAAATTTTCAAAGAAAAAATGTCTTCCTTGATGTTGAAAAATACAAAATATCACTTCAATTGGTTACGAGAAGAAGTATTTTTATTTTTAACATAGAATATTTAAAATATATATCAAATGGATCTTGACAATCCGGTGGTGGATGGTGAGTGAACAATAGTTATACTTTATTATATTTTTCCAACAACACCCAAATTTCAAGGTCTTAGTATCTCTGGTAGCGTAGTTGGTAGCGTGCGCACCTACAATCCGAGAAATGCGTGTTTGATTCCTCATCTGCTGGATTTTAAAAATCCGAAAATTCAGGACTGGATGCCCATTAGGTTTAGTATTTTTCTGACAAAAAATTCTCGTGAAAAATAATCTTTCAAGATGTCTTCACATTGCGGAGATTCTTATACTTTTCTTTTGGGGTGGATATTCTCACGCTGTACAGATCCATGTGCTCCACGTTGGGAGCAAGCACCATATAAAAAATAAAGGTCGTAGTATTGTATTTATTCTTCATAAAACATCTATAACTTCAATAATGTAATAACAAAATAAAAATATTGATCAATATAAACAGAAATAGTTCTTTCGTATTAAATCTAGAACAAGCATTTACGTTTGTGTATTAGATAACGTTAGTATGTGTGTAATGGCAGCAACCAGTACTCATTTACTCAGAGGAAAAAGAGAGAGGGTATTTAAGGTGGCTAGATACAGACATCAGTGAGTAAAAGATATTTACCTGAATATTTTCTATTTTTTGTTTTTTTCCGTTATTTTTGCGTTTTTTGCATTTATTTTATATTATTGGCAACACAATAAAATGATTTTTATTGCTAATTACAATAATTTATCTAGCAGATACACATATGTTTTACTTATCACTCGAGATCTAACACTTGGAGTATAAAACGAATGTAAATATATTGTTTTTCGTGTAAATTTGAAATTTATACCACAGTTGTAATTTTTAATTTTTATGCAATTGCATGACTTGAATCCGTGACCGTCGCCACCCATTGATACACAAGAGCAAGCATTTTTTAACTAGGTCTCTGAAACAACAGTATACTGTTACGGGGGCTTAAAACATTTCAAAAAATTTACGACTTACAATATATTAAAAGATTCTTAACTAGGTAAGTCTGAAAATTTTTCAGCAGTGCAAATACAATTATGTTAAGCTCGCAGCTGAGAGATTTAAAGTTTTCTCAGAACGAGTGTTTTTTTTATGTATTTGCATTCGACTGCAGAAAAACGCAATGCGGGATAGTAAGCAGATAGGCTTCTCGTAAAAACTTGAAGAAAATGATACAGTCGCATATGTTTATGAATTTGAATCTCATTGATTAGAATTTTGCTAAACTTTTATTTTATTTAAAAAGATTTAAAAGCTCTCTGTGCTAGGAATATTAATTTGATGTGGCTTTAAGTTGTATTGAAAAGTGATTTAAATAGTATGCTTAAAAAAAATACAGTAGAATATTTTATCGTTTTTGATTGAAATTTGATATCATAAATTGTAGTTGATTTTTCTGAAATTATGAAGATTGATAAAAGTTAAAATTTTACGCAAAATTATTTGATCTTTTTCGCAATTAGCAAAGTAAGTATTAGTTTTACTTTCTTATGGATTTTTCATCCTTTATCTATATAGATTCTTTGTGTTTGTACGTAAGTACAATTTATTCACATTAATATAAAACAACGAAAAGTCTCTTTATTACAAATTATATGCATAGTTAGCAATCTGCAATTCGATTTTTTATTTGATGAAATATAACATTCGTTTTTACTTTCATATTAATAAACACTAAAGTTTTATTTTGAATTGACATATCATAATGAAAAAAATGATAAATGTGTTAAAGATGTATTATAATTAATATTCATTTGGAAAACATAAGTTCATATTATTAAATTGAAATTGAAAAACAGTGTGCTACTGTTCAGTTGGTACCATTGATAAATTAAATATGTATACTTGTATTTTTGTAGTCATACGTATTTGGCGTACTCCACTTAGTGCATCGAGTGTCATTTTATAATCACATGCATTTTGTAGTATACAAAACTTCTAGACTTTGGAAAAGTCGTGTTTGCTGATGATACAGATCCATATTAAAGCGAACCGTTAAAATGCATCAAAATTTACTCAATGAAACTTAAAGTTGCATCAAATAAGTACTCATAGCAGAGTAAGCTTTTAAGCACTTTATACGGCTTTCATCTGCTGTGTATTTTGAAAACGAACTTTTGAACGTAGGTACCAAATAGCTTCCGATCGTCGATATCCGGTTCATACAAAGAGAAAAGTTCAACTATCTACTAAACGTTCTTTTTAATTACTTCGCAATTGTCGAGCAAATGCTTTAACTGAATGTAATAGAAAATATATTGAACAGATTTAAAATATATATAGCACTGTATACCAAGTTTAGACCGACAAAAAATAAATCTTCTTAGTACGGAGATCCATAAATTAGTATTGTGTAGTTTATACTTTCAGTTTCAGAAAATCAATATGCTTCATTAACGGCAAACATGGTATGGTACATATTATTGTTAAGCAATTTTTTTAAGTAGTCTACAATAAATGTTCTCCCAAATCGACAGAAAACAACACAAGTTTTATTTAATTTCATCTTTTTATAAAAATACATATATCTTTAGTTATTACTACAGTTATACATTGGTTATTTGAAACTATATATATATTCAATATGGGATCATGTTTTGAAAATAAAATCAAAATCGTAATTTAAAAACTACCAACTCTAAAAGGTGTTTTAAAATATGTGATAAACATTTTATTATCAAGTAAACAAATATAAACCCTAAAACAATGTAATTTTATAGATATTTATACCGTGTTTACTAATATTACAAAGCATAATTTGAACGAGTATTAATGATTTAATAGGCCTTAAACTTCAAAATGTAACGCACAAAGATAGCAATAATGATAAAATTTTATCTGTTGAATTAAAATAAATGACCGTTTACTTTGATAAAAAAGTCCCCGAATTTATCTTTATTTCTTACCTCTAATGATAAACTCGAGCGTTTTCGACGATAAGTGATTCAACTCTAGACTTCATTACCAAAAAAATATTCACTTCAGATTTACTTATACAGGATCAAGAACTTTTTGTATTATCTTTAATTAATGCTGATCATTTAATTAAGAAAGTTTTATTCTCTCCGGAAAATTTTAAATCAGACACATACTGATTAATTTGCAAATCTTTTAACTCAATGAATTGTCAAGCTTTAAGCTTCTTTTAATAAAAAATAATTTACTAAACTTTTGTATTTTAATGTTTCAAAAGAAAAGTTTATTGTTATTAATTAGAAATATTTTGATAAATAAACTAATTTAATTGTAAATTATAAACATGAACTGTTTGAAAATGCTGTAAAGAATTTTGAACTTTTTTGAATGTGACAACTTAAATTGATTTTTGAAATATTATAGATGAAGCAGTTTTCTTTTAAGTTGTCATTGCTTGAAAAAATATAATAAAAGAAAGCCTTATCATTAAATAATGATAGAACAATTTAAATTGAGTGAAATTTTGATACAAAATCAATTTATACCTAGCATAGTATGGAATAAAAAAAAAATAAACCTTCATGATCAAACATCAAAATAACTAATAGCTTAATCAATTGTGACTGACTTTGATTTCAGAAAAAAATGGGGACTTGTTTTAACAAAGATATAATATACTTACATAGTTTGTCTATATCGCTCATAAAAAACAATGCCTCGTATGCCACACAGCAATAAAATACAAGAGATGATTAATTAGAAAGTCTCAAGGAAATACAGATTTTGATATACTAGTGATAAAAGATATTTTTTTCAACTTTCATAATTTTTTATCATGTTGTATACGAGGTATCGCTTTTTAATAAGCAGTAATTATTCATTAATAATGTGAGTATAGATAGTATGGAGAAAAAATAGCTTCAATTTAATATATACGATCAATTGAAAATATTCAATTAATAATGATATCTTTAAATCAAATTCATCATTTAATCATTATTTAGACAAAATACTCACATGCTTAGATATTATAAAGTTTTTAATAGTTAAATTCATAAATGTATACTTTATCTAACTTCAAATAAGGCTTAAAGAAAAACAAACAAACGTTTTTATTTCTAAAAGCTTTAGTTGCAAGTAACAAAGAAAAAACAAACTAATTATTTAGTTATCTGAAGTGTAATTACAATAAAACTTAGAGTGTTTATATATTTTTTACAGCAAGAACTTTGTGAAATATTTGTAAGCGTATTGCCGTACGATGTTGAGATGAGAAATTAAAGAGCAAAAACACATGAAAAGCAACCCAATGGTCCAGTTCCCAGCCATTGGAAATCTTTTGTCAGTAAAAGCACTCTGCCTTCTGTTTTCGTATAATTAATACAACACAACACTTTACAGGGATACGAAAACTATTCCAAAAAATTCATTAATTTTCATAGCTAAATAATGGTTAATATCTACAATCGGATATTTTGAACAGTACATTTTTGCTTAATATCGTGCTTATTCGAATATAAACGATAATTGTCCGAACTTTTACGATTTCAACCGAACATTGACGATTACTAAATAATGAATGGTATGCCATTGAATAGTATTGATTCAGTATACACTTTAAGTTTATTGTAAAAAGAAAATATGGAAATCATTTCGTATTATATTGAACCATTTATGAATACTTACTAATTAATACGCCTCACAGTTAAACCAAAGAGAAATGAAATATTGAAAGAAAAATCCTTCTGGTAATAAACAATAAATGTTTTATTTGAATAAATTTATGTAAACAATATGTATTAATCATATTTCTTATGATAAAACTTTTACTTTTGCTTTGATAAATAAAAGTAAAATAAATTATTTTAATGAAAATTATTTTGCCAAAGCTTGATTAAGTCTATTCCGAATAATAATTATTGTAAATATTAGAATTACACGTTATAATAAACGCGTTGTTATTTAACCCTTTAGCCGCAATGGTTGCTTACACCCGGTCAGCAGGAATATTCATAACTTAGATAATTTTATGCCGTTTTTACTACCAACACGGACAATCGTTTGCCGTCTCGCCCTGTCGTATTTTAATAACGTAATGAAAGAGCGAAAGAGAAGGCGTGCGAAAAGCGATAAAAGTTTTACGCGTATCTATCTCATTGCGAGGCGGACGTTTTCCCACAACGTTGTTTCGATGTAAGCCATTGCTTTGAGGGCGTAATTTAAATGGAAATAGTGAAGGTTCTATAATAAATTGTATTAGAAAACAAAAATATACGCAGGCGTATTAATATAAAAGATTTATGATGGCATCTATTTGAAGATGGGATTACGTAACCAACTTATGACTTTTATTTTGACACGATAATATAAAATATCCAAATGGCAATTCCCACTATAAATAATGTTATTTTTTATTTTTAAGTCACATACAATCCATGTCTCTATAAATGCATACACTATATCTATATTTGACTGGAAAGGAAAAAAAAATAACCCGTAGATTTTCTAAAAAAATTATGATGCAGATGCCAAATCGGTATCTAACTTATGCTTTTAAATTTAAGCAAAAGGACTTCCACTAAATTAATTTTATGGATTTTTCTTAAATTACTTAATACCACAATGATGGGTAAACAAAAAATCAGCCAATTAAATATAACTAAATACAGCACAAATATTTGTTTACTTTCAACTCGTGTTTATTTAACATTTTGACTTTGGCCCAGCATCTTGGAAAATACGTTTTTGTGCCTCCTGTGTATTTTTTTCTGTGTGGGTTGCATTTTTTTTCATTTCCGCAGTCCTTTACAGATTGTTTTTGTTTAAATATTGATTATAAATCAACCATTAAATATGTGAGATTTGTGAAATATTTAATACATCCATTTTATCCACCCATCTCACCGTGCCCTAAAATATCGCTCAATAATATCTGTAGCGTGCGCGCCTTGCAATCCGGGGAATCGATCCCCCATCTGTCGGATTTCAAAAATCTGAAAAATACAGGACTGGATGCCTATTGGGTTGAGTAATTGTCTGACAAACAATTCTCGTAAAAAAGAATTTTGTCAAGACGTCTTGACATTGCGGAGATCCATATACTCCGCTTTCGGAGTGGATATCTTAACACTGTCTAGATCTAGATCCATATGCTCCATGCTGGGAGCGAACATGGTTAAAAAAAGAAAGAAAGAATGTATTTGGTGAAGCTACGGGATTCAGATATGACCTATCATATCTTCTACTGGCAAAAGACGTTAAAGTGAAAAAAAATGAGTTTTGAAAAAGGTCGAGTTTTAATGTTTTAGTCTCCTTGTTAAATAAATTTTACGACTATTTCATAAGGTATAATGGCTATAATGTAAGAAATTGTCGTAAAATCTATTTAAGAGAGACTCAAACATTAAAACTCGACTTTTTCAAAACTCATTTTTTTCACTTTAAGGTCTTTTGCCAGTAATACGACGATATGACAAGACTGCCTGACGATAGGGATTCTCGAGAGGAGAGACAAGTTATATTCATACGTTCCACTTAAGTAGTAAATATAAGAATAACAGAAAGCGAAATTATTTAATATTTTTGCTACTAATGAAAAATACTGAGGTTGTATCGTAAATAAAATAAAATATGTTTGTTTTGTTTTATTATTATGTTGTTACAACACATTCAAAAGCTCGTGAGGATTCTGGCCAGTATTAGTATTAGGTGTGAAAACAGCGAGTGCTAAGAAAGACAAAAGGTCTTTCTCGCGGGAAAAACAGAGAATATTAAAGGAGGAATTTTCTTTTGAATGCTAAGGGAAGCTTTTTCGAGAAAATGGAAATGTGGAACGACACATTATTGCTTTTGTATGCTTTTCCAATGCCGGATGAACTTGGCCGTATATTAAAATAGCTATACGTACATCGTATAACAATCACACTGAACGAATAGTATTGAAATACATGTAAAGAACAAGGGTATTTATTTGAAATAAATTGGACCAAACTGAAATATATATCAATACAAGCATTCTTTATGTATTTGATTTTCAAATTAAGCACACGAATTCTTTGTCATATACTCAATAGAATATTGATAGAAGAATTAGTGATAGTAAATTATTTTACTGGTAGCCAGGATATTTGCGTACGCAATTTTTTTTGTAGTTTTTTAAGCTCAAAGATGTAGAACTGGATGCATATGAATTATGACGATTGAATGACAACCGATTCTCGTGAAAAATCTGACAACACAAATTTTCATCTTGTAGAAATCAATTTATTATATTTCTAAAGTAGGTATCTTTTTACTGTGTAAATTCATTTGATCCGCGTTTCTGAGCACATACGGTATAGAAAGAAAATATTTAAACTTAATATATTATCTAAATTCTAAATTTTTATATTTTTAGTAACATACAGTTTAAAAACTCGGCTATTTATTTTTTTGGATTATTTTTCGAAATGAAAATATTTTATGCAAGATATGTAGTACAAGTACTACAAAGTGCTCTGTTTTATTTATGCATCAATAATATGTTTATATTTATTGATATTTTTGACCGATGGCGCTTGATGGAAATTGATTTTAAATTCTAAATTATTTA
>JAGVSQ010004554.1:0-19183 GCA_022683975.1 Rhyacophila evoluta | reverse complement strand
TATTTTCGACCAATCCTACGCTAGAATTGAAAAATGTTTTCGACGAATCAAACGTCTGACACAAACACACACAACTACTCGGTTTTATTTATAAAGATTATACTAGGAAAAGAAAATATCCTTTAAAATTTGCTTTAGAAAAGAGTATTCTCAACACATCAATTTTATTGGCTTTTCTTAAATAATTTATTTAAATTAATATTACTCTAGGTAAATAAAGTCACCAGTTTTAATTGAATATTGTAAGCTCCAATGTTGTGTCTATTGAATAGGTTGATTTTAGCCAAAATCTTTAAATAAACGTTTTTCATGCCAAATGTAAAATTTATTTTATCTAAATTACGTCTTTTTTTCTTTCCATAGTCGATTTTTAGACTTTTCTTAATGTAAGTTTCAAATATAAGGCAATATACGCAATTTAAATATTTTTTTTGAGAGACTTATTTTTGCGAAGATTCGTCTTCAACTATTTAATCTATTTGTAAGGCACTCATAGCTTATAACTTATGTTGTTATGACTTCATAAATGGAAATTTGTTTTGTAAAGATTTATAAAATTCAAAATAATTGGCTGTCAGTCACATTATTAACTCATCTTACTGGGTATCCCGTCCTGGGTCTTAGGATTTTTTCAATCGTGCAGCTTTCGGATCTGAACTCGTGAACTTCATTATAAAACTAGGAAACCAGTTTTAAAATATTGGCTAGAAGAAAGATTTCTCTCATCTACTGTTTTATTATGTGTTAATATGTTATTTTATCCTGAGTAATATATCTCTCCGGTATTGTAGAAGTTAGCGTGAGCGCCTTGTGATTCGAGGAATGTGAATTGAATTCCTACGTCTTTACGATTTTATAAATCCAAAATATTTGGGACTGGATGCCTATTAGGTTGATCAATTGACTGAGAAACAACTTTCGTGAAAAATAATCTGTCAAGAGTTTTCACATTGAAGAGACCAATATACTCCACTTTTGTACTGGATATTGGCACACTGTGTCAACCCATATGCTCTACCTTGCGAGTAAACATGGTACAAAAAAAATTGTAAATAGTTAAGAATATTTTTTTAAATAAGAAAATTCACCATTTAAAAATCAGTATACTAAATAACATATAATATAACTTAAGCGTTCTATTATGTTCTTTGACTTTGTTCTATCGCATTCTTTGGCAATTTGTTATTACTGGTTATTACATGCATTTGAGTATTATCCATATAAATACACTCCAGGGTATTTCAGAATGGGATAAACAGTCACCTGAATATTTTCTCATTTCGTATTATGGCAAGTCTAACAATATAAAATTTCATGCTTACATGAAGCTTAATTCACAAATGCAAAATACTTACTACCGAGACCACCCGCGCAAAACGTTTGCATCCACACAGAAAATATCAAACATTACTAATATTAAATAATTATACCAATATTATTATCAAACAATGCATTTTGCTTTACCAGTTCATTTTATACTATTCCCTTACATATCAAATGGACGTGTACAATGGCGATTAAATCGAAGAAAGTTAATTTGATTTCATACAAACTTGGTAGATATTTGTTACATTAAAAGTCATTCAATGATTTTTTAAAGCTAAATTCTGCACTTCAAAGAGTCTTATTTTGGTTGTGTCTTCTTCCAAATGGTGGGATTTTGTCATCTGGAAGATTACGATGTAATTATCCGTAGAATGTATTCGATGGAGTCAAGAGTTACTGGCATAATTTGATAAGATAAAAAGCGGTGATTACTTCTTTTGGGTGTATATTTTTAATTTGTCATAAGATATTTTTTTTTTTGAAGCATTGTATGCAATTAAATAGAAATTTTCAATTTAATCAGAAGCAGATATCTTTAACACATTCAATCGTGAATAGTACAAGATTTCATATCCCACAATCACAGAAGAAGAAGCAGGCTTTTTAAAACCATTTAAAGTGGTTGTGTGAGCCAGTTTCAACGCCGTTGCATGACATCTTATGTTTTGGTATGTTTCGCTTAATGTTTTACATTAATTGAAATTAAATATTATTTTATACACTATATTTTTTTATGAATAAAACAACAGACTGTATCGTGTGTATAACTGAAGTTAATGACGAATAGGAAATTAAACTAAAAAAAGCTTTTTCAAGTTTAAAAATCACTGAAATCTCTAGCATAATAATTTTAATGTATTCTTGTGTGAGACAGTTAGTGGCTAGTCTGTTTTTCTCTGAACAACTGGATTGCAAAAACGGTATTAGGTTTGTTTTTCTCGTGTATAAGAATAATTGTTGTACAGTATATTTAAAAATAAAGGATTATTTCTAAAAGTGACTTGGTTATTGAAAATAAATCGAGTGTTTTGTCATATTAAATTCAATACGGTAAATAGTTTTTGGAATAAATATATATTATGTAGACATCAAGATCAATTCAAAATGATAAAGATATCACTTATAAGTCATAATGTAATATAACCTTAATTATTTACCTTTGAAAACACTTCCGGCGTGAGTGCATTATATTTCCGGTTATCCATTTCCGTCTTGGTAAATTATCGTTATTAGATTATCGGTGGATATAATGTTAGAAGGGCTAGCTAGTTCCGACAGCTTATCCGTTATCATCCGTTACCGGAAAATACTTGAATGGACACAAAGCTGTATGAACCGATAGTGATGCATCGTTACTTTTGTAAATATCGAATACTTAATGAATACTTTATAGATTTGCAAATTCTCCGAGGGTAATTATACATTAAATGTGGAAAGGAGAAATAACGTAAACATTAATTTTTAAAAACAGCTTTTATTCTATAATCTGAATATATGTAACTTAATATACGTTCCATCAAAAGTATGTAAACTGAAAAATCCAAATTAGTGTCTAAATTTAGCTTTTAAGTTTGACAAAAGAATGGCCTGTGAAATTTACGAACGGTAAAAAGAGCTTTCACCTAATCAATTTTATTGGTTTTTCATTAACAACTTGATAAACCAATTCTTAAATAATTCAATTAAATTAATATCATATTTTTTAATATATACCATGTTTGCTCTAACGTAGTGCATATAGATCTACACAGTGTGAAGATATCCACTCCGAAAGAGGAGTATATGGATCTCCATAATGTGAAGACGTCTTGACAGATTATTTTTCACGAGCATTGTTTGTCAGACAATTATTCAACCCAATGAGTATATATTTATGCATTTTCGGATTTTTAAATCTGACTGATGGGTAATCGAACTCGCATTCCTCGGATTGCTAGGCGTACACGCTACCAACTACGCTACCGGGTGGACAAATATCATATTGAGTAATTAAAATACTATTTAGTATTTACAAATACCTGAAGACTAAAAGTGGTATGTTAATTATCAAGGTTGTTTTTATCTTATGAAAGAAAATAGGACAAAAACCACATATAACGAGTTTTACAGGAGAGACAAAATAAATATATTCGACGACTTAGACACAAAGTCAAACATTAGATAAAAGAACCTTAATAATCAAAATATCACTTTTAGTAATCCTGAAGACTAAAAATGGCATTTTAATTACTCAATATGATATTTGTCTCGAGGAAGAGTGAACATGGTATACATATAAGCCATTTAAATGTATATCGTCGTATTACTGGCAAAAGACGTTAACCACTTGCCGGTCGCATTGTTTTAAAAAAATCTTCCAAAAAATCATATTTTTTGAATTTATCAATTTCTTTAAAAAAGTAAATAAGAAATATTAAAAATAAGATTTATTTTATTTCGAAATTTTTTTACATTTTCAAATTTATGTAAATCTAGGTATTTTATGTAAAAAATATGTAATTAAATAATATGTAAAATTTAGGTAATTTATGTAAAAAATAACAAAAAAGTGTAATATATAAATAATTCAAGAGCCGCCACTGGTTATCACCAAAAAATATAATACTAGAAAACCAAACACACGTGTTACATATATCAAACATTCGTATTTCATAAAAGAATAAATTATTTTTTATGTATTAAGTTTACCGGATTTATTTTGGGCGCATCCGTGTTTGAACACTTTCAATACCCGAGTTGTCTCGGGCGTGACTGGGTGGTTTTAAAGTAAAAAAAATAGTTTCGAGATAATCGAGTTTCAATGTTTGAAAGTTTGTCTTTCTGTTAAATACATTTTACGATAATTTCTATCAAATAATACAATATAGCTTAAGAAATTGTCATAAAATGTATTTAACAGAGACTCAAACATTAAAACTTGATGATCTCAAAACTCACTTTTTTACTTTAACGTCTTTTGCCAGTAATACAACGGTATATATGTCAATATTGTTGATCAGATATTTAAAATCATCAGTCGCTTTTTGTACCTATATAAGGCTCATCTCTAATATATCAAATAAGTTATTGAAATACTTGCAGAGGAAATCATTTCCTTTTACCTTTCATGATGCAGGGTTGTCACAATCAATTATAATTTATAATAAAATGCGGTAGTTTCGCGCAGATAACGATAGCGAGTAGCAAATATTATATGGATAGTGAAAATGATATTTCTGGTCGTTATGGGCCAGTGAGTTTATATAATAATAACACTGAGATCTTGTATGCTTTTCTAAATGAATAAAATAATTTATTTCATCGAATGATTTAATATTTTTTAATTATTTTTATACATTAACATCAAAAATTTACAGTTTTAAAATATAGTCATACTTAAAAAATATTAAATTCAAAATGAAGTACACTTTTTTAAAAAAATCTATTTAATCTTTTTAAATGTCCGAATACTTATTTTTTATAAGATCTTTTAGTCCCCCTGAGCAATTTTACAAATGTATACGTGTAGTTGACTGTGGAAAGGAAAAAGATATAACACTCAAATTTCTTAAAATAACCATTTTGATAGTCACAATGTATGCACAACTTAATACATGTTCTATTACAAGGAAGTATGCTATAAATACCAAATTGGTATCTAAATTTAGCTTTTAAGTTTCAATAAAAGAAGGCTTGTAAAATTTGCGACCATACTATCAGATGTAGTGGACATCATTTTTATTTGTCTTACTTAAATTATTTATTAAATAAATATCAAATTGTGTAAATAAAACACCAATTTTGGTCTTCTTACTTTTCAAAATTGGATCTATTTAATATTTTGTCGTTAGCCGAAAATCATTAAATAGACGTTTTATGTACCTCCTGAATTTTTTTTATGTGTGACTAGTCCTGTTTTATTTTCACAGTCGATCTATTCCACCATATGGCATAAGCAAATTACTTAACACATTGTTTACGGTTATTTTTGTTTGAAAAAATGTGACCTGTCGTAGATGAAATTAGATAACGTTGATTAATCAAAATAAAGTATGTCCGTAAACTTCAAAATGGGGCTGATTTAGATGCACGCGTCAATAAAACCAAAGATGTGATTTTTATAAATGAAGTTGAACGTGACCAAAATTCACAAAAATATGCCAACCGCTGCAACAATAGGTTTGTGAAACATACAAATCTGTGCACGCCGTAAACAATGGGTTAATTATACATATACGTTATAATTAAATAATTGTTATGAACTGTAAAAATGATACAACTTAAAATTTCAAAATCAGACAGTAAATTTTATCTATTTAAAATAATATATTATATACTATAATATTTATTGACAAACCTGTCACTTTAAGTATAGATTATGATTAATTACAGTGAATTTCATCTCACTATTGAAATTATTATATCATTTTATCCGGCTCAGCTATATCACCCGCTATCGTCTTAGCTGCTAAAATGTCACACGGAGAACGTTTCCTTTAATTAATATGCAATAAATATACAGGGCCATGCATAACATAATATAATGTAAAATATAATTAATTATTTATGTGAAAATGCCTTGAACTTATTATCAATGTTTATGCATATATAAACATAAAAAAAGACACACGTTAGTGATTAACATATATGATAACAAACACTTAATTATCAACACATTAGTATCTCGATTATTTACACTAACTGGGAATGAAGATAGTGTAAATAATCACATATTCGGATAATCGAAAAAAATATATACAAAAAAAGAAAGAAAAATATATATACTATAAATATTTTGATTGATTTTCCAAATTTTCTAAGATGCTGATAATATGCACAAATACCTTTAACGTGTATATTAAAGTGTTTACTGAAGGTGTGTTGGCAGAAAGCTTTTATTATTCGTACTTGTGAAATACTTCGTGATTCACAAATTTTCAAATTTATAGATTCAAAACGTGTTAATGACAAATAAAATCTATCAGATCCATTTCGGATAGTCTGAAATTCGGGTAATTGAGGTTCTTCCATATTATCAACTCTGGGATATTTTGTTTCATTTTTTTTTCTTTAAACTATGTGTTTTATATATACCGTCAATTTTATCTATTTAAAATAATATATTATATACTATAATATTTATTGACAAACCTGTCACTTTAAGTATAGATTATGATTAATTACAGTGAATTTCATCTCACTATTGAAATTATTATATCATTTTATCCGGCTCAGCTATATCACCCGCTATCGTCTTAGCTGCTAAAATGTCACACGGAGAACGTTTCCTTTAATTAATATGCAATAAATATACAGGGCCATGCATAACATAATATAATGTAAAATATAATTAATTATTTATGTGAAAATGCCTTGAACTTATTATCAATGTTTATGCATATATAAACATAAAAAAAGACACACGTTAGTGATTAACATATATGATAACAAACACTTAATTATCAACACATTAGTATCTCGATTATTTACACTAACTGGGAATGAAGATAGTGTAAATAATCACATATTCGGATAATCGAAAAAAATATATACAAAAAAAGAAAGAAAAATATATATACTATAAATATTTTGATTGATTTTCCAAATTTTCTAAGATGCTGATAATATGCACAAATACCTTTAACGTGTATATTAAAGTGTTTACTGAAGGTGTGTTGGCAGAAAGCTTTTATTATTCGTACTTGTGAAATACTTCGTGATTCACAAATTTTCAAATTTATAGATTCAAAACGTGTTAATGACAAATAAAATCTATCAGATCCATTTCGGATAGTCTGAAATTCGGGTAATTGAGGTTCTTCCATATTATCAACTCTGGGATATTTTGTTTCATTTTTTTTTCTTTAAACTATGTGTTTTATATATACCGTCATTCGGTAAAATAGTTTTTTAATTTTTATCGCCTTTGAGTTGTCTATGCACAAATGATATGACAGTGGGTAAAAATTTTGGACAATTTAAAAATATAGATTTAAAAATATTTACTCATAAAAATATATAATGCATGTTGAAATATACCTAATTAACTAGTGATATATGAACAAATACATTAACTAATTATGCTTTATAATTTATTTTCGCCATAGAAATTTAATCAAATATTTATATTATTTAAAACATATATTTGAGTAATAACATATCATGTTTCTTATTAATCGTTGGAAAACATGCATTGTGACATGTGATATAATTTTTTTAATTTTTGTGTACTATACGTTTAATATAAAAAGTATAGCAAAATTTTATCACGAATATCACTAATTCAATGAGTTAAGCAATTGCATGTATAATAAGAAAATAGTAATTAATGTTGCGGAAATTAATTATCTTCTTACGGTTCAAGTTATTTTACTAGATCATACTTATTTTTACTCTCATTATGGATTTTTTTACTTATAGATGACATTACATTTTTTTAACTTAGTAGTATAAAAAAGAGTATATGTAAATGAAACAAATAGTGTTAAAGTAACAGCAAATAGCAGGTAAAAATAATTGAAATATAACATGGCTAAGAAAAAAACAGAGTCTACCAATAAATTTAGACAAATCGTATTCTGAAAATGAATACAATAGCATCCATCTAAACTCACTCTCACACAGGAGGAATATATCAATAACCGATCCGATTTCGTTAAACATCACCATTGCTCTCTGGAGTAACAAGTTAGTTCTGCATTTAGGAATATTAAGATATGCTCCACAGATAATCACTTTTTAAATTGTTTTGAATTTTAGTATTACAAAAATCGATTTGTATTATTAATTAAGATATTATTTATTTTATTTTGAAAGTAATTTTTGGCAACCCTGTTAGTTGAAACTATCCACGTAAGCCATCCGCTATGAACTAATTGATTCTGTCAACTGAATGTGACATATTTGAACGCATTTAATATTCATAAGAACGAACCCGAGTGTGCTTCAAATCGATGTACTAATTCAATTAATAATCTACCATTTTCACCTTGGTCAATTAATTCTACCCAATTGACATTAAATGTACTCATATAAATTCGTAGTTTATAATCTTAATTGTCTAATAAATAAATCTCAATGAACAGATATTCGTTTTAATTTAACCTTATGAAAACATTTTCTAGATTTTTCTTACCATGGTCGCTTCAAAAGTGGAGCATATCTACTATAGGGAAGATAAAAGACGTAGCCCTCAGTTTTTTCAAAACACTTTTCTTTTCGACAGTCACAATGTATATCAATTAATAAACCTTCAGGCAAAAGAATATAAGCTGCAAATTAAATTTTAACACCAATATTTAGCTTTTAAGTTTGAGTTAAGGAAGGCCTGTGAATTTCACGATCAGAAAAAAGAGCTTAAGTCAGTAAGTGACGTATTATTTCTAATAGTTTTTCTTAAATAAGTTTTTAAATTAGTATCAGATTCAGTAAATAATACACCAATTTTATTATGTCCATGCACTCTTTTTGACTTTGACTCGAAATATTTGTTTTGTTTTCTTTAAAATTAGTTGGATTACGTCTTTTATTTCCTTTCAACAGTCGATATAGATTTGCATGGTACAAAGACGTCCACTTTTATCTCAGAGAAAACTATTTTTTGGAAAATTGCTCAACCCAATATGCAGCCAGTCTTGCAGTTTTAGATTTTTAACAATTTGACAGCTGTAAAAATCGAACGCGCATTTTCCAGATTGCTAAGTGCGCGCGGTAACTTTTACACAACCGAAAAAACTAGATCAAAAAAACTATTTTTAAACTTTGTCTTAATAAGTGAACATTTTCTTAAAATATTACTTGTTAGACTTATTAATCATATTATTTATTACGTATATGAAAACAGTAAAATAAAAATTTTCTCTCCCCAGTAGTCTAGAGGTTAATATGCGCACTTTGAAACTGAAAATTACAGCCAGCTATTAAGCAGAACTGGATCAAATTGCTGTCAATCAACTCTTCTGAAAATAATCTGTGAAGACATGTATTGGCATTGCATAAATTGGAATTCAAAGCATACATCTTTACACTGTGTACATCAATATGCTCTTCTTAATATGGTAAAAAAATACTGATAAGATTTAAGAAGACACATTTAGTCATTATTTTTATTTTTAAATAAATGTCCTTCGGCAGTTGACATCATCATTTAAAAACTATATGATTTCAATTTTGATCATATTCTAAATTTCCTAACCCATTTTTTATAAATAACAAAGACTTAGAAACAATATTCCATAAAAAAATATTTAACATTTTCAAAACTCTTAAGTTTTCTTCAACTTTTTTAACACCAAATATCCGGATTTGAAAAAAAGTTAAGTTTATAAAAAACTCCAATAAAATCGTAAATCAAATGAGACTGAGCCGACCGAATTAATCTAGTTAAATATTTCGAAAACATTGTGTACAAGCGAAGATAAAATTTGAATAATTTATAAAAAAATATTTTAAGGATTCAGGCCAAAACTTATCATATAACTCTCAATAAAAATTTCAAGAACATTTTTTATGTCAACCGAAAACTTTTAATCTAGAAAGCTCACAATTTATTTTTTGCTGCGCCCTTAAACGATACATTATAACACTTTTGAATCCGAGTTAAGTTCAATATTATTTTCTAGCAAATATATTTTCACATCAAAGGCAACTGTATAAGAGACAGTTTTCAGGAATATGCTTGTAATATTTGTATAATTAAAATCATTTAATATCTTTCTAGTAAAGTGCACTGAAAAATGCAGGACTAGATGCCCATTGGGCTGAGCATTTAGTTATTTGACAACCGATTCACGCGTAAATTAATCTGTCAAGACATATCTTCATATTTTGGAGATGCATATACTCAACCATCGGAGTAGACATCTTCACAGTGTGTAGATTCATATGTACCACTTTTGGAGTGGGCATAACAATATATTATATATAAACCAATGTACAATATATATATACACAATATATGATATGGTTTTATAATTTGGTTATATTTTACATAGTTTTTTTGAAACTGGGAATCGAACTCACACTGCCCGGATCATTAGGCGTGCACGCTAACCTCTACGCTGCCAGGGGCACGTGTAAAATATAGCTTCACAATAATTTACAAAATAAATGATCTTCAAATCGAAAAAAGAGCTTTAAATACACATTTTTATAACATCACCATTTAGATACTTTTTGACATACTATTTTTTCCTGAAATTGACTTCGAAAAAAACTTGCATTAATTTCACTTAATTTGAAAAAAACATGACATACATACTTATTATCAGTGGGTTATCAAATGCATGGTAAACAACTCTCTCTCATTGGAGTAAAAGTAATTAATAACTTATGAACTTTAGTTAAACATTACCACTGTTATATTGGCTTGACTACTGGCAGGTAATTTCTACATTTTTTTAATAAAATAAGACGGCCTCGATTTACCAGTTAGCTATTATGTTAAATGGTACTTTTATTAAATAAATTAAGTTTGTTATAATCGATTTATATATGTTTCTTAGGATAAATTAAATATTTAAATGCTAGGACATTAGGGTGTAAAATAATTTAGGACTAACTCCCAACTCCTACTTAACTGACTATCGTTTCCGTCTCCGGCGTCGCGACGCTGCATAGAGAGCTTTCGCTGCGTTAGCGACGTCTCGCGGCCGCTTTTGAAAACACGAACGCAATCGCTATTCCTCCGGCATTCGAGAACTTATTGCACATTTCGGGTAATCCTGTAACACCCTCTTTCTGAAGGCCCGCTTCAAGCCATTAAATCTGCCCTTAAATATACTCTGGCACACTGTTTTTCAATCCTTATAATGATGTCATCAACCTGAACGTAAAGACCTCGTAGCGCAGAACTTTTACAGAAATAACTTCATGCTTTCTTAATGGGCGATGTTATGATTACTGTAAGTTATTTTGCTTTCTCTTTTATAGTATTTTTATAGAAGACACTTATTATTTTTGTCGTTTTTCGCTATTTATATTCCATCATTTAAATGATAACTTCATCCTTCCTGTTCAATGCACTTTAGGGTAATGGTTGTATACGTATTTAACGAAATGCATTCGGTCATTGATATCTTATATTTAAGTAAAAAATATGTACAGATTGATATTATTTTATAAATTCCTAGAATATGATTTACCAAACTATGTGTTCTTTTTCCTCAAATTATCTCTTTCCGACTACTTATATTTATCGATATCTTTTTCTGCTTTGTTTCTTGTATGTTTTTTTTTAAATTATTATATATCCAATTGGCATATTTATTTGTATGCAATGTTGTAAATCCCTTGAATTTATAATTGTAACATTTAAAATTAATAAAATAAAATGAAATTTACCAATAATATTATATTTACTTTTAACTTTATGTAATTCAAAATAAGCTATAAAACATTTCTTTCTATCTACCTACTAATGATTTTTTTTAGATTATTTTAACTTGATTTCAATATTCGTCTTCCTGGTCGCATATTTAGTAGCGTACGCGTCTAACAATCTAGGAAATGCGGGTTTGATTTCCAATCTGTAGAATTTAAAAAATCTAAAAATGTAGAACTGCATGCAATTCAATAGGATTGAGGAATTGTCTGAAAAACAATTCTCGTGAAAATAGTCTGTCAAGACGTCTTCATATTGCGGAGATCTATGCATTTTACTTTCGGGGTAGATATCTTCACACTGTGCCAATCCATATAATCCACTTTCGGAGCGAATATGTTATAAAAAAAAACTTAAATAGATTTAAAAGATACAATAAAAAATAGCAAAGTATTCCAGAAAAAGCTGTCTTATATTTATCATTTTATAATTGATTTAATTATTATCCACGCTGGGAGCAAACATGGTATAGAAAATAGAGATTTTAATATAAATATATTTTTTTTTATAATCTTTTA
The DNA here is from genome assembly GCA_022683975.1 of Rhyacophila evoluta. Lineage (NCBI taxonomy): Eukaryota > Metazoa > Arthropoda > Insecta > Trichoptera > Rhyacophilidae > Rhyacophila > Rhyacophila evoluta. Next base: position 6,979 of record JAGVSQ010004554.1, on the reverse strand, counting down.
AATCGCACAGTTAAACGAAACTCGAATATTAAGCATATAGATTTCTACATCGCCAAGATTTATTTTATCACTAGTACTTAGTACTATTTTTCACAAGAATCTGTTATCAGTTCATTATTGATCCCATTAAATTTTTATCTATTTCTATCAACTTTTATGGAATCGAAAGTAACATGTTCCAAATTAAAAGCATCCTACCTGCCAATAAGGCAAACACAATAATATTTATACTTTTTTATTTTATTTATTCTCTTCAGCTTGATATGTTATTTTTTTATATGCAAAATAAAATTTCTTAGGCTACTATAAAAACTACCTCACGTGTTAGTACATGCTTTCGATTTAGAATCACTATTCTAAGAGGCGGTTAGCTACGTAAAGGCGGAACCGCCCATAAAAATATGCGAAGGAATCTGTGCAATGCCATTACGAGTCTGAGTACCGTTCCATTTGCAGTGACTGCACTTTCCCGAAGACCATTTCGTGCTTTCCTAAGTATAGAAAGCTTGATTCAACTTCTAATAAAAGCTTCAAATTAAATAATTTTACATTGTTTTGTATAATTGTGAATGATACGTCATTCCGATGACCGAGAGATGATCGTGCACACTTTGAAATCAAGAATTACGAGGATGAATGTGGAGTATATTTCTTAACTGTTGCCAATTAAAAAGCATTATTTACATATTTATGCTTATTTGTCATAATATGAGGAGTATAAATAACCTATTTTATAATGCCAGCGTAGCGTGATTGGTAGTGTGCGTGCATACCAATTCGGGAAATGCGGGTTCGATTACCCATCTGTTGATTTTTTTAAATCCAAAAATGCAGGACTGGCTAACGATTCTTGTGAAAAATAATCCATCAAGACGTTTTCATGTTGTATAGATCCATATACTCCACATCCGGGCTAGATATTTTCATACTGTGTAGATTCATATGCTCCACTTTGGGAGGGAACATGGTATACTTTTTTTTTTGAATACTATAACCATATAGCTATTTTTCAATGTTTATTTTTGTAATAGTTTTTTTCTACTGGTGTATAATTCTTTTTTACAAAATACACTTGTTTCAAATCTTGTCGTGTAAATTTTGTCATAGTGGAATTAGTTAGGAAATTTACCACTTTTATACACTTTTTATGTAGAGCATATATCTCCAGAATTCTCTATCACGGATCTATTTGCACTACTTCAGGCCATAATAGCATCTCTTAATTTCGCCGAACACATCCTGTAGATTGTATTTAAGGACGCCTGAATCCTTCCAGTCATAAGAAGAGACAGACGGAATTCAGGCAATATGGAGGCACACGTGTTACGTATTCCATCCAACTTCAGCGTAGCCTTAAAGTGACAGATGTTATTTTCTCGTTTGTTTATTTATCATCTAGTCCTGCAGGAATTCAAACCACCTCACTCTCAATACGTCTCGAATCTGTTTTTAAGACTCAATTTACTGCTTATCTGAGTCATTGTCGAGTGTCATAACAACAGCAGCTTCGGCAGGTTATAATATTTGAATTTAAATTTGACTACATTGAGCATTGAGCATCCAGTCCTGCATCTTATGGTCAATAGTACTTCAGCATACTTAAGTGCATGGCAACCTAAGTCTTCGGTAATTTATATTTACTCCTGGGACACTTTCGTCAAATAAAGTAGATCGCTTCTCGATATCAGAGCTCCGGGACGCGTCTAATTAAGACTAAATGTAAGTAAAATGATGGGCACATAAGGTAGTCAATAATACAGCTGTGATTTTTTCTGTGAATTTGAATCTCCGTCTCCAAGCCGCGCACGCTGACTCCTCGTCCACTGAAGAGAATGTAAATATTTAATTTTATATTCATATCAATTTTAGGGATATTAATTTATCCAAATGTAACCCCTGTCTGGTCGGTATTGAGACAGCTATCGGCCGAGGCAGGTGTTGTCAATTGCGGGCCGGCGATACAGATGCGGTCCGTGGGGACGCAGCGACAATTGGAACACCGCCGCTATAAATTAGCACGTGATTTACAGCCGCCCGGGGGCGCGGTTGACCCGGTCTCCCCTACATCCTGCTACTACACCGTCCGCTTTACTCCGTGTACAGCGACATATTGCGCCGAGAAGCACATACGTTCGGACAGATATATTTCGGGGAGAGCGAGGTAAATGTGGCACACGGTGCAATAAAATAAATTTGGGTAACATGCGTTATTGATGTTTCACAAATTTATTTTTTCAATGCTATTTTTATCACAATACGTAATAGCATTCATTATATTTCTATAATACTAATACTCTTTTTCTATAATACACGACTTTTGTTTTAAACTAACATCTTGTTTCAAAATTGGAGCATGCGGAACGCAATATTGTAACGATAAACATTCCTAGAATGAAGTTTTTTTATTTCTGCATAATAATAATTAATTTAAGACATATTTTTTTCATGATATTCATTGTCAGCTAATTGATTATGAGTGATCATTTTAGTAGGTTTCCACTGTTGCATCTTTGGTTTTTTTAAATCTTACGTCAATGAGATTCGAAAATACAACCTTCGATACGAGGAATCAAAACTTAAAACGATATATCATAAAAAGACTCATAATGGAATATAAAAATTAGCTCATTGTATTTAAATTTGAACATTATTTTTTTTCTAAATATATCTCAAACAATAATATCTTTTTATATTAAACGCACGTATATTTAAAATACACATGTGAAAACGAACAACTTTTTAAATGTCAGCTCATTTTGAGACACCTTTACATAAAATTTGCATCTTATTCTTGGATATCCGCTCTGTAAGTAAATCATATCAATACGACATGCTGCTTCAAACAATCCTTGTCGCCAGCCAATATTCTTACGTCCTCCCAGGTCTTGCCTACATCCCGTAACTTTGACGAATACATTATATATTAAGTGGACTTCCAGGATGCAGAAAACTGGTGACCTTAAAAATAAGCAGAACAGTTTGAAATTTTCTTCTGACATCCGCAATAAACAACATTTCATAGTAAAATAAATCTCATAACTCCTTATATTGCAGGATGCCAACCACATCCTTTAAAGTGTCGTCGACTGAAATGACAGACCTTTTTAAGTCGGTTGGACAATTTGTCGAGCCGGTTGCCCATATTGAAGATATTTTTTAACTAAAATATGCTAAATCTTACGGCAGCTAAAATATGTCTTATCAACAAGGCTAGATATTATTAGAGTTTTGTTAGAATTGGAATCTCGCATCCTCTAGTGCACGCTAACGAAGATCTTGGAAAGCTACTCTTTGGACACTTTTAGCACTTGAAGATCACCTCACGGCCGTTACGCCGTTACGTTTCGGATACATGAAAAATGGTGGAGAAGAAAGCAAGTATGTATATGTATATATAACTCGATATTTTTCATTTTTATCGTGTACAATAAGTAAGCCACAGTAGATGAATAAATAATTTCAGAAATGTTGGCTGTCACATACACGACAGCAGTTCGCAAACGTTCGTCGTCATGGGAATGATTTCACTAACAGAAACTGTAGCTAGAATAATACTGAACAACGGTTCAGTGGAAACGTCTTGAGTCGAGGCCATATTTACCTTCTTACATTCAACTTTCTGGTCTGTTATTTGTATGATCTGCGATGCATGAGATGTATGAGAAAAATACTGTTCATCTATTATTATATATGTGGCTTATGGAATTTTCTATGTTTATACTTGCTTTCCCCTCTACCATTCTCCGCATATCCATATTCATTATTCTGACTATACCGTGGCGTAACTAACTTTAAGCTTTCTTCAATGTTTCGGAAGTATCCCAAGAGCATTTTTTTAATATCTTAGTTAGCGTGTGTGTGTTTCCTATTATTAATGAGATAATTTCTATGTACACACGTTTTGGACACTAAATTTTTTAAATTCAATCGAATTGGATTAACCGATTTGTAAACAATTCTTTTATATTCCCAAAAAATGAACGAAACAAACTGAAAAATTATTCCAAATTGGTAAGAATGTTTATATCATTACCAGATGTGGCTGCTCCCATTCCTGAATCAAATAGGCACTTGAGAAAATTTTGAATCTATAGGACTGATTTATGTAACATTTATGTATTTTTTTAAAATGTAATAATAATAATCTTTCATTTCTTTACAAATTATAATAATTATAAAAAGAGCACTAGGGATTTTTTTAATGCTGAAGTTAACCTTCTTTTCTCATTTATTTTTTGGCATCAAGTAAATTTTCAGATATTATTGATAAATCTATTTTGTATTCATATTAAAAAATATACTAACATTTTTTCAAAAAATAAAAGGATGACTATGAAAATAAGGCTCACGAACCCACATGCACGTCTGTACTCCTCAAAGGGTTAATTAATTATATGCCTATTGTAGATCTTTCGTACAGTACTTTCAGAATCGTACAGGCTAGCGCGCGCGCTTAGCAATTGGGAAAATGCGGGTACGACTCCCACGCCTGTCAAAGTGTTTTAAAAAATCCAATAACACAGGAATGGATGCCCTCTTGAACATAATCTATCAAGACATCTTGACATAGCGGGGATATCCATATACTCCACTTTCGGAGTAAATATTTTCATATTGTGTAGATTTACATGTCCCACTTTGTGAGCGAACATGGTATAAAAAAATATCTAGCTTTGTTGAGAAAAGAATTTCACGCTCAGCTTAAAATTTCGCATCTTTACTTGGAAACCAATTAGCAAGTTATTCGTTCTCTTTTTATATTAAATATATTTTGTGTACTTTGATTTGTATACTATAATTGTATACTATATCTTTAATTGGTTTCTTTCTTGCATTTTTTGTATTTAATAGATTTATTCGCTTTATAATTATTTGATGTTGCAAATGCTGTAAATTAATAAATAAATGTAGCCTTATTAGTTAAAGACACCATAAGACAATTTAAATCAACTCCTATAAAACAAGATTCTACGAAACAAATGTTAAGTCAATTAATAAACACGTTAACGTGAGCTTATTTACTAAGAAATTCACAATAATCTAGAAGTTAGAGAGCTTTCGCTGAAGCTGTATCCTACTTCTATACTATATAATAGACAAGTAATATATTTTATAGAATACATTGTTCTACTCTCTACTTTGTATTTCGTCATTTAAATTGTAGGTATATTGATGAATTACGTATTTAAATGAAAATTGAACGCCTACGAAAGAGAAGCCTTACCTCAATTTCACTATAATAATGACACATAGTATTTGTTTGTCATTCAGTCGGAGATCTAAAGGATTAACTCGCATCGCTTTGCTCAAGGATAATAATCTATGGTTTGCAAAATAAGGAGTGATCTACTCCCAATATAATACGATATATATCATATAAATAACACATCAATTTTCTTAATGACACAGACATGAACATATCGACTTTTAATATAAAAAAGGACGTAACCCTGAATTAATTTGATAATCACAACGTATACAGCTAAATCCACGTTTTTTCAAAAGTGTATAAGTTTCAAATGCCGAATAAGTATGTTAATTTAGTTTTTTGGTTTCAAAAACAGGACGGCTTGTAAACTTTTCGACCAGAGAAATGGACATTCACCGCATCAATTTCACTATTTTTTCTTAAATAGCATATTCAATAAATATCAGTTTTGGATAAATAAAACATCTATTTTTTCCTTGCATTTCAAGGTTGTGTCTATTTAATATTGTGACTTTGGCCAAGTATCATAAAGTACTATACTTTCTTTACTAAAATACATTTTTTGTCCCTGTTATATATTTTTTTTATGTAATATGACATTTTTTCCCATTTCTACATTTGCATGTGTGTTTAAATCATTACTCTCTTTTTATAAAAATACTACAATAAATAGTCTAATATGAATATTTGCAGAAACGTTAGGCGAATGTATAAAGGTAAAGCAGTACATACAAATTATATTAACAAAACTAATAATTTAAATAACATTTTCTACGCTCAACATAAAAAAAAAAACTTTACTTTTGATTCTAAAAATTCTTCACTTGCACTCACTTAATATATTATATAACAATAAATTTTATTTAGTAAAGCCATTCTTTTTAATTTCGTAGAATTCATCCAACCCTAGTTTTTTTTTATTGTAGCTTCAATAATTAATTTCTGACAGTGTCCATTAGGGAACCTATTTTTAACTTTCTATTTCAAATATTTTTCTTTGAATTTCATAACTTTTTAGCTAACTTCACCTTGCAAGATTTTTCTTGTACCTCAAATTTCCAAACGCGTTTTTTTTCAGTTCGGTAGTTTGTGGCTTGAATGGCTTCTGCATAACTACATCCACATGTACAACATGTTTTGTTTTAAATACCGCCATCACACATTTCGTCTTTTTACGCTGACTTATTTATTTATTACTTCAAATTTATTCTAGTTTATCCATCAAGTCTCATAAACTTTACTTGAGTATATCTAAAATGTTCGATTCAATGACACGCTACTAAAGCAAAACTCACAATACCGTGAAATCTATGAATTGTAATTCATGCAAATTTTGCATCCGATTTCAACAGAATCCTAATTTTGGGGTGATTAATACATGATGAAATTTATGAACATACTTAGGTACTATTACTGTGTGTATTGTATTTCAGTTCTAAAGCCGTAGGGAAGTTATTTAGAAGTTGGCTCCTTTTCGGGAAAATACGCCATAGTATATTTGAGGTAGTGAATTGCAAAAAGTCTTTTGAACGTTTTCTTTATGAAATTTATGTATGAATGCCATTTTCTGCGTTAACTGAAAATCTATGAAAATAGCTGGAAGAGAGAATCAAAAAACATTATATTTAGTTATAAAATCATCAACAAAATTTATGTCACTTGCTAAAACGACTCTGAGAAGGTCCAAGGAGCAGCTTCCTAAGACTTTGGTTGGCGTACACTAGAGTATGCGTGATTATTATTCTAACTAATTACTTATTTATTTATTTA